>CM065721.1:1263712-1333712 GCA_033310375.1 Conus canariensis | reverse complement strand
GTGTGTGTTCGTAACAGAACTGTGATCAACAAGAACATTTACTGCAAGTTATCCATAGCCAAGTTACCTCTTCACCAGACAGCTCTTCATTCTAATGTGAGGCCGTGATGGAACTGACACTGCAGTGGACCTCCTAAAAGTGCATATCTCTTTCACTTTAGCATAATGATGCACAAATTACTTTTATGCACTTGGGGGAGACCGCAGCACACCTGAATGTACCGCACAAAGCCTTCAAATGTACTGGCAGAAAATATTTTATGTAATGGATAGAATGTGAGCAAACAATACCCAGTAAGTGTCTGCAAAAAATGCGGAGCTACGCCGACATTGCTATAAATGGCGGTACCATGTTAGCACTATAATACTGATAGCAGTAAAAGATCCATGAAAAATACAGAAGACTGCTCCATTTCTTATATATATATATATGTGCAAACTATCTCAGTTCTAGTATTGATTTTGACACACATTTTCCACGTTCTGCATGACAGCATTTTCAAACACCTTTTTGATCTTTTTTTTTGTTATTGTTGTTAATGGACTAGAGGCACCACTTTTCTGCACAACTCTTGTTACTTGGCCACATGTATTGAAATGTATCTTGTAAAATCATGGCATTTCATTTGATTGCAGGCAACTGACACGTGCAGAATGTATTACAACGACCAGTTCAACAAAAACAGTGCATCCTTGCTCAGTGGAGATCACTTGGCTATGCGACGGGGTGACGAGTTTGCTTTCAGTAATCAGATGGAAAATTTTGGCCCAGGGAGGGGAGACAGTCCTTTCCCAAGCGGTAATTTTAACAACTTTGACAACTTCCATGAGGGCAGAGGTATATTTGGCGAACGTCCAAATGCTGGAGTTTTTAGTCGCCAAGACAGCGGGGGCTTAGGATTTAGTGCTGGCGTAGGACAGCCTCAGCTTGGTGGCCGTTTGGATGAAGAATTTTATCGTCAGTCAGATATGGCCCTTGGGGGAGGACTAGGGGGAATGGGATATGGTGGGCCCTCTGGCTATGGATTTGGACCGGAGAGCGATTACGACAGACGTGGGGACTTCAAGGATTTGGACAGAGAGAGAGAGAGAGACCGGTAAGTACCTGCTCCCATCACTCTATAGTCACACATTTCATGATGTCTATATTAAACAGTTTGTCATCCATCATTATTCATAGCAGAATATGTTGGTAACTGATCAGTATTTTTGCTCCCTGGAATTTGGAAAGAAGAAAATGTGATTTGATTTTTTAATAATGAAAAGAAGTAAACTGGCTTAGAAGCAAAATTTGAATAAATCTATAAAGTGTAGAGCATACGACACAGAATGACCAAACCAAGTGAAAAGGCATTTCATTTTGGTAGGATGCTATGCTTGCTGTCATTACTGTGGTTGCCAACAACACAGTGGGACCCAACAGTATACTTCCATGAGGCCAATGATATAAAAACTCTTGTACTTGAGTTGAATTCCATTCCATCTTGCTAAAAAGTTTGTCATGGTGTGTTGGTGGATATGATGACATGAACATTAACACATGCACTTACATGCGACTGATTCTTTAAAGGCTAAAAACTGGCTGCCTTAACCCTTTCACTGCCAGACATTCTGTTTTGCATAAATCCCTATCGCCAGCCATTTTTCAAAAAAAGGTCTTATTTTATACCAGCTTATGTGAAATGCGGATATCTCTGAAACTAAACAACCAATTCTCATGCTATTTTTTTTGTAAAATGGAGGAGATACACTGTACTTTTAGTATATCATAGCATGTTAGTAATGGTAAGTCAACAACAATTTCAAATTTTTAGTAATTTCAAGTGCAGAAAAAAATGCATTATAAAAAAAGAATGTTATGTTTCTTCTAAACGTAAAAAATGAAGAAAGAATGCCAACAAAGTCGCAACAAGGGAGGAAAAATACTCCACTCACAACTGAAGACCAAAAAGTATGGTATTTCCAACAGAAAAGTGGAAGAAACAGCCACAAATACAACTACTCCAGTAGCAGGGAACACACACACACACACACACACACACCACACACACACACACACACACACACACACACACACACATTCTTATGCCTAACTGGTACACATGTAAATAAGAAAAAGGGAACACACACATACACACACACACACACACACACACACACACACACACACACACACCACACATCCACACACACGCGCACACACACACACACACACACACACACACACACACACACACCACACACACACACATGTCCCTTTCACTCTCAACGGTAATATTGTTTTATGAACACAAAGTCATTCATGTGTCTGTTGGTCTCTGAACCCTTGAGAGCCATTCAGCTGATCATATAACCCCTCAAACACGTCTCTGCTGCTCGCCACTCACGTGTCAGTCGGCCACGCCCCCTTCAACCTCAACCAGCAAGAGTCGGCCCACAGCGTGTGTGTGAAGTTCGTTGCCTAAATTCTTAGTTCGCTCCCTCACATAGAGTTAGTGAACAGTCAGTCAGTGCTGGCTGGTTCAACGCAAAAACACTGGGGCACACGCGGTAGGGTAGTAAGTGGGCATCTAGTCTTATCTCTCGTCAGCCTCTCCCAACCATTTGGCCACGGTCCAACGCCTCACGTTGCAATAATTCGGTCAAGCCCTCACTATCGTTGTTTACGCATGTCTATCTGGGTCTTCTTCATCTGTATTAGGAACAACTGACCGTCTATTCAATATTTCCAGCACTTGATCTGTGGTAAATGTACGGCAAGGTCAAGTACGTAAAGTGCTTGGTGGTGACGTCATAGTGAATGGAAAAACAATCGGAATAAAGTCAATAAACCACTGAACTGAATAGTGTTCTGACAAAGCAAATGGCTGTGAGCACGGGCCAGACCATCCCCCAACTATGACGTTTATTGCTGGCTTTTTATCTCATGAACTAGGATCGTGAGAGTATCGGGAGTTAGGTCACCCTACTTTGTTGCCAAATGGCGACTTTGGCGCTCAGCCCTGCATTCGCCAAAAGGCGACTTTGGCAGTGTAAGGGTTAAACAAATAAGATGCAGTATGCCAGTGATGGCGACAGTTCCAAGTGTAATTCAAGGCCAGTGCAAGAGTGTTGTATACATTGGAAAGAAGATTCAGAAAAGTAGATTAGCAGTAAGATATGTGGAGAAAATCCTGTTTTTAAAGTCTCCATCCTCTCCCTTCCATACCTTTTGTTCTTTGTACAGAGAACATTTACATTCATCAGATTGATGTTCGCCATGGAAGAAAGAAGTGGGGGGGGGGGGCTCTAAAATAGGATTTGCCTATTTTTGTTTGCATCTGTTGCTTTTGGTTGGAAAGCAGCCCCTGTCAGTGAATGTTTAATATCTGTGTGTGCTGTGTCCCTTGGTGTATAGCAGAATTGATGAGTGTGTTGGTGTAGCATTGCTCTGTATTAAGAATTTCTTTTAAAAAAACTATTTTAGTAATAGGGCCCCTTGATTTTGATTGCTGTAAAGAACACAGGAAATATGTATTGTTTAAAGTTCATCAAAATACAGAAGCAGGCGTGGCCAGGAACGGGACAGACAGAGGAATGGTCGACGAGATGAGAACTGGGAGAGAGGAAGTCGTCGAGACAGAAGCGAGCGAGATTGGTCCAGTGCAGATCGAGAACGAAGGCGTGAACGGCGCGGCTCCAGAGAGAGATCAGCTAGAGATCGAAGTCCAAGAGATGATAACAACATGGATGTAAGTTGCTTTTTTGCATTTGAGAAGTACACAGTGTTTACAGATCATTTTTTTTTTTAAAGGGAGGAGAGGGAGGGAAGCTAGAAAGCGAGTTGATTTTAAAATGTTATTTTGACTTTGAAAACTTAATTCGTCACAGGACACTTATTCTAGAACTGTAGCTTAAGGAAATGTTAATTTTTTTTACTGTCCACAGACCATGTCTACCAGTCTATTTTCTTGTAACTCATTGTCTGCCTGTTTCTGCATGTTGAGGTTGACCTGACTTTTGTTTCCATATGGGTTATTTAGAAAAGTTGTTTGTTACAAGTGCTTGTTTGAACTTTGTGCCCTAGCCCTTGCTGGGTACCATTTGTAATTTGCTTAGCAGCAAACGAAAAAAGTTGACACATCTTTTATTTACTTTTACTGGCAAGAACAGGTGACTGAAATAGAGGACAATTCTTTTTCATGATTAGGAAAGGCTTAGCAATCTTATGCTGCTAAACAGATGATAAAGAGTTTGATGTTATTGTATGAGTGTGTTTTAAATTGATTCAGATTCAGGTGGCAATGACAAAGCTGGACTGGAAATTCACAGTAAATCGTTATCTTGGGGATAAGTAGAAAAAATTGTTTCTTTTCTTTTTTTTCTTTTTTTAAATTGATTTTAAAAAAGTCACCCAGGTTCAGAAAATTTGTTTGGGAGTTTGGTACATTACCTTAGATAAACAAAAATAAATAAAAAGACACGCCAAAAGTTGGTTGTTAAAAGATTCAGTGAAAGATTTTTTTCCCTCATGAACAGTCTAGTGTCTGTCTGTCTGCCTCTTTCTGTTTCAGTGACTCTCTGTTTCTATGTATCATGCACACATGCATGCTTGTGCACTCTGTCTTATCCATCTCCTTTACTTAATTTATTTCTATCTGACCAGATTGGTTTTATTTTCAAATTGGATTTCATTTTTGAATAATTCAAAACTTTGTTAATGAAAACCAGACTTCCATTTTCTTTTCTTTTTTTTTTAATACATAAATACAGGTCTTACACCACATATTTGGAATGCCCATCACTTACCTTTAGAGTGCATTAATAAGGTAAAAATACCCATTTGTAGATGCTTGTTACAGATGACGAACACTTGGTAACTGAACTTATATATGCATACAGTGCAAATTACAAATTCTAGTAATATATGCATACAGTGCAAATTACAAATTCTAGCAATCGAAATGCAGAGTAAAGCATATGTTAATAATTGATATGAAATGGATATGTGCAGTTTTGACAAAAAAGCATCTTCAAATGTTTACCCTCTCCAGATCACAATGTTTTGAAAGAGGACTTTGGTAGTGAGGACAGTTCAAAAATGGGTAGAGAGTGCGAGTGAAAGGGATGGATGAGAGGAGGATGAGATGGATCTCCTAAACTGAAAGTGGTTGTGTATGTGCATTTTTGTGTGTGTGTGTGTGAGAGAGAGAGAGAGGGAGGAGGGGTGGGAATGGCATGGAGAGGAGGGGGCTGGTAGAATAGGGGAGAAGAGGATAGTAGCGTGTGTGCGAGGGGGGGAGGGGGAGGAGGGGTTTGAGCGGCGCGGAGGGGGGGGGGGGGGGTGCTGGTGGAACAGGGGAAAAGAGGAAAGTAGCAGTGAATACTGTTGCGTAAACAGCATATGAAAATGATGCAAGAAACAATCAAGCAAACAAAGCAATGAAAACTTGCAACAGGTAATTCACAGCAAACCCAGGTATATGTCAGCAAGGGGAAGAGTTTGGTGCATAGATAGAGGAAAAACGTATGGATAGTTTAGGAGAGGGTAGTTTGGTGCATAGATAGAGGAAATACATATGGATAGTTTAAGGGAGGGCGAGGGTTGGGGTCAGTATCCTATAGTCACCAACCGAGGTCTTAACCAGGGGTATATTTCCCTACCTAGGTACTGATGGCTGAAGGGGGAAACAACAACTCGGAGCGTGCATGCATACACACACACACACACACACACACACACACACACACACACACACACACGCACACATACTCGCACACACAAACACACACACACACACACACACACACCCCCCCTAAAGTCAGACAGTTAATCTTGAAGCAGCTGCAAAACAACTTGTATCCCAAAAAAAATTGAAAAGGGAGGAGATGGAGTTGGTTTGACATGCACATGCACACATGCTTACGTGTATGTGCACCTGCAAACACGCATGCACACACACACACTCGCACACATACACATGCACACACACACACACACACCACACACACACACACACACACACACACACACACACACACATTACATACTTTCATTCACATACAGTTTAACACACATTTTGGTTTACAAGAATTTAGATCCAGCCCTCTTTTTTCTCCTCCAGTTCACTCCCCACAGTTTTTCTGTCTTTCTCAATTTAAGTTTTTGAATTTTTCCCAAAATCAACTCCTTTTTTATACAGTCATGTCCATGTCGACTGGGATCTGGGGAACATTCTTTTGTCCATTTTTGCTGTCATTTGTTTATAACGTCGGGACAGGACATGTTTGTCAAAATTTGTATGTTTCGTGTTATTAGAATAAGTGTGGCTCAGCGCTTTGTTTTTATATGTTTCTGTATATTTTGTCCTTAGTAACTGCAGTCTGTTGCAGTCTTCTGAAATATTTTCAGGTTTTTTTTCCCCTCAGATTTAGAACTTTCAACTTTGTGCTTGATGTGAAACTGGGACATGACCACATAATGGTAGCATATCTTTTTTTGTGTGTGTGATTTCCAGATGTCGGATGATTCCATGTCCAGAATGGATATCAGCGAGGATGAGGGGCGAGACAGTCCTAGTCGGGATAGATACAGAGACCTGGATCGATCTCGACAGGGTTCAGAAGGCAGCAGGGACCGGGATCGAGATCGCTACCGAGATCGAGAGAGGGATCGAGACCGTCCTAGAAACCGGGATGATCGAGACAGAGATCGGGACAGAGACCGCGGAGACAGAGAAGGAGAGAGATGGATGACAGATGAGCCATCTGCTACGATTCTTCTGCGGGGACTTAATAACTCCTTGGCAGAAAATGATGTAAGTTGCAAAGTAGAAGAGAGTGAGAGAAGAATTTGAGAGAAATTGAGGAAAATTTAGTATGGAAATTGCTCTGAATAGAATGGTGGGGAAAGTATCCATTAGGCAGGTGTACATGTTTTGTACCTGAAAAAAAAAAAAAAGCTATTGGGGTGAAAAAAAAATGGTGAAAATGAATTTCTTGTGTTGTGATTAGTGATCAGATGTAAATATAGAAACCAGAAAGGGGAAAATAAGCTCTTAGAAAGAGAGCTGTTATAGATAGTAATGCATTATGATACGAAAAACAGGACATTGACATTAATGTAACAGTAAGAGATCAGGTTCCAAAGTGGGTGACTGCTGGCAGAAGTTGAAACAAGAGCCAAAACAGATAAAAGAACAAATTGCAAAACAAACGTTTCAACCTATTGGGTCTTCTTCTGGTAGGACCAATGACATTCAAAACAGAGTGACGAATGGACAGTCACCTGTCTCTTTGATGTCTTCTTCTGTTGGGACCAGTGACATTCAGAACAGAGGACGAATGGACAGTCACCTGTCTCTTTGATGTCTTCTTCTGGTAGGACCAATGACATTCAGAACAGAGGACGAATGGACAGTCACCTGTCTCTTTGATGTCTTCTTCTGGTGGGACCAATGACATTCAGAACAGAGGACGAATGGACAGTCGCCTGTCTCTTTGATCTGGGTGCAAAATTTGGTCCCTCGCTTCCTGCTCCACCTTCTTTTCTTTTCTTTGTTTAAAAAAAAAAAATTCTTTTCAAAGGACAAAGTCCTACAGCCAGCAATCCATTTCATATTCCTTATTAGGGATTTGAACCAGTTTGCTTACACTGTTCATCAAGCGCTTTTGAGTAGAAGCTTTGAAATCTCCCTTTAATCTTTTTTTGTTTTTGTAAGAAGTACTGTAATCTCCTGTCATTACCATATAATTTAGATGAATATCTGTGACTTGTGAATGATTTGTGTGTGGTGTCTGTCTGTCTTGTGTCTGCATCCATCTGTGTGTGTTGCCATTTGCAAAATGTATAATGAAGCATGTATTGTAGGAAGTATGAAATGGAAATTAATGTAACAGCATGAAGAGAAGTATTGGTAGGAGATAGTTACATTTTGTTTACAGAGTGGAGCCATTGTTCAGGCTCAGGCTGGAAATCTGACTCATCAAAAATCTGAAATTGCAAGTCGGGCTTCTTAAAATTTTGTGTCATTTGATTCGGGCGTTTGAAAAATTCCCTTAGGCTTCTCTGGATTGAGGGGTGCCACTTGTCAGGGTGAGGTGGGAAATCTGGCTTGTTTAAAAGAAAGTCTGAGAATCGCCCTAGAGTAAAGTCATCAATAGCATTGTTATGTTGATATCCAGGTGTTTTGTTTTCAGCTCATAAACAGCAGAGAATTCATTGACTTTAGGAGCAGCGAAAAACGGTCCACATTCAAGTTGATCAAAACTGGGTTTTGTCATTATCAAGATCATCTTTCTTTTCCATTTTTTTTTTTTTTATTTCCGCGATCTGGTTCAGTGTATCAGTAGATAAGGACGATGTTGAGAGATGTCAAGGTCGTAAGATACTTCAGTGCTTGAGCCAGGGGCCAAAAAGCAAGGTGAAATGTCAGCTAGATGAGTGTAATGATCATGATCAAATTAAGACAGGAAGAGGAACCTTGCACATTGTCTTTTGGTTGAAGCCCCCTCACCTCCCCATTTACAAACATTTGGAAGATCAAAAGTCTGCACTTGCCTAACAGTGTACTTTCCCTCCTAACATAGATTTGGAAAGTCAGTTTTTCTGGGCCAGGAAAATTTTGAGAACCAGTTTTCATCCATTGTTGGCCTGCTCATTTGAGTGGTGTTGGCACACCTGTAGATGGATGGATGGATGGATTGATTGATTGATAGATTTCAAGTTGATCATTGCCACATTATAGCAAAGTAAAGTTTTCCTGGTTTTCAGTGGAGATGTGTCATATTGGCAGTAGAGATGGTCTTCAAAGATTCTAGTTTTAGTATCTGATGTTAGACTTTGAGAATGGTAAATTATACTGAATACGTAGATATTGTGATTCAGAAAATTTAATCTTTCCTTGCAGATTATCCAAGAACTGATCAGAATAGGCATGCCCCCAAAGGATGTGCGTTTTATGAGAAGAGTGACAGGTAATTATCATTTCTGTTTTCTTGTACTTCGGTTTTCTTTTATTATAGACTTTGGAATCAGTTCTTGGGACATGTTTCATGCTTCCCTCCCTCCACACACACTTGCCCCTTACCCCCCCCCCCCCCCCTTGCCCTTCCATACGCACACACACCATTATAAAAAACATAATTACACACTAATATAAGTACACTTCCTCTTTATGCTTTACTGGTTTGTCTTAATGGTATTGATCATTCATATGTGATGTTTATAGCTGTGGTATTTGCACTGTTTTCAGGCTATAAAGTAGTTTCTACTTTTTTAATAATCTTTTGTTTCAGCTCACACATGGTACATACATGATTTAATGTATGGTATGGTACTGAATAAAAAGGCAGCAAGCAGCTGTATGCATCTGAAGAAAATGGTCCAGCTATGACTTTAGTTTGGCTGTTGATAACTGGTTTGATTTTAGGAGTGAGTGTTGCTCTTTGATTTGGCTTTTCAGTGTAAATCAGCAGTGTGCTAAAAGGAGGTGAAAAGTGCTGTCTGGGAGACGGCTTGTTTTTGTAAATGTTATTAAACGCAAACTGCCCATGCTGTGTGTATCAGAACTTTTGATAGGATGATGTTGTGTAATTGACCATCCATGTTACAAAGAACATAGAATATTTGGAACAAGTGTTGGTGTTTGATTATTGTGTTTGAATGCAATGCAGTGCAGTATTACATGTATAAGTTCACTGGTGTTTTTGTCCAGTGTCTATTAAGACACTGTCATCATTGAATTGTCATTACTTGCAGGATCTTCAGACAGGCTACTGAGCATTTGTTTTGGACTGGCATGCCTCTGGCCAGATTAGTAATTTCATTTTTTTAAGACAAGCGTATGGAAAAGGAGACACTCTTGGTGCAATTAGACAAGACTTGAGAGATGATGAGGGGGAAGAAAAGATGATGGGTAATTGGGATGGGGAGCCTGGAACAAGAAGAGGAGTATGTGACAGTCGGTCCCTTGGAATGAGATGTTGCGGCCCATCGTATGTACTGTGTTGATTTATATGTATGACTAATTGTTTTCGTTCTGGCCGCCCCCCACAGGTGCATCCCGGGGATTTGGTTTTGTGGAGTTTCAAACCCAATCAGAGGCACAACGCTGGATGGATCTCAATCAGGTTTTAACGATACCAGTCTTGTCTGAGTTGATTTCATTTTATGCTTTATTCATATGTACCATAAGTATGCTCTTTGTCGTATCTTGTAGGACAACCCCTCCGTCAGTCTTGGACAGGGCTTCCTTTTTGTTTTAATCATATATAAATATATTTAAATAAAAAAGAAAATAAAGAAAGAAAGGAATCAAATACTCGACACTCCTGTGTTTATAAACCATCCATTTCTCAATTTCAAAAGGGGTGTGTTTTTAGGTGTCCATCTTCCTGAGAAAAGAAAATGTTCAGTTGGTTTAGCTAGCTGGTGATGCTTCAGGTATTACAAGTTCAGAAAGTGCATCTTAAAGATTGCACTTGCTCATAGACTTCTCAGTGTTGCTTGCAGGCGATAAGGGGAATTTTGCAACTGGGAATAACTGGCCTGATATCTTCTGCATACATTACGTAGGTGAATTTTTCATCTACCTACAGAATTCAATGTAGTCTACCTGTAGCAGCTACCAAGTCTCTTCTTTCAACAATTTTCTTAACTTGATTTTGACTGATTTAGTCATAAAAAAAAGGAGGGAAGATTTTGTCCTCTATTGTCTGTTTCAAACGGCAAAATGATAGATGGTCATTAAAAACAATATGACAGAAGAAGACACATTTCCAGAGTTGGGGAAACACTGTTGATTATTTTAGGTTGAAAACTTTAAAATGAATTTCCAAGTTTTGACCACACTGAAAAGGTGCTCGGCCAGGCCCTCACACACACACACACACACACACACTTACACTGAATTGTTCTCTGGATCATGATTTTAAGTGTTTAAGTGATTTTTTTTTTTGATTGCCTAAATGATAAAGAATATGACAGTCCATTCAAGTTCTTGAGAGTCATTTGTCCTTGCATTTGGAGGACCCCTTTTCAAGGACTAACAAAAGTCTTTGAGATGTAGACACCTCAGAATGTTCAGTAGTGCCTGAAAATGAAGACTGAAGGAGCAGTTTTGATTTTGATAAGGAAAAAAAAAACAAAATTATGGAGAATGGATGATGTATGTATTTAAACAGAATAAATACATCCATCATTTTCTGTAATTTTGTTTTGTATATGCCGAAAGTGTCCACTTCTCTATTGTCTTTTACTTACTAGATTCGGTTGAAGTGACAATGAAGTAACCAGAGAATGTGTAACGGTTTACATTTTCTATGTTATGATCTTCAAATTTTATATTTTAAATCCTTGAAAAGTTCTTAAAAGTCCCTTGAAATTTCTGTTTGGAAATTTATATGTTATGGCCGATTTATGTTTTCCTTCTGTAAATGAAAATCCTGGAAGCAACACTTTTGGGAAACATTGAATGTTTTCCAAGTAGCTCGTGTTTGATCTTTTTGGTCTCAGAACTCCTAGTGAATGTCGAATTTCTATCATCCAGTGCATGTCAGGAACTTGTGAGTAGAAAATCACCTATTTCACTGTCTCTTTGGCTCATCTGACCTTGCTTAAATTGATTATCTCTCTTCACACCCCCCCCCCCCCCTTCTCACCCCATTTTTTGTTTTAAACCTACACATAAGTAGTCTCTTAACTCTCATTTTTCTTTCACAATTCCAAACATTGAACAAATCTTTGCCGTTAGACAAGATTTATGAAACCATTAGTATATGCAGTGTCCTTATATTTGATTTTGAGCATGCAGGACAGATCATTGGTGGCCACTTTTTTTTTCCCAGCTTCAATAAAAGGGATAGCCTTTAAATTGAAAGTCTAGTCGGTCATATGCATTGTCATCACACCCCATCACTATGGTGTTTGCTTGTTTGTATGTCATTGTTATGTACTGGGGGGAAAAAAGGAAAACATCTTGGACACTTTTTTTGGTTTTGTTTTGTGGAACATGATCAGATGCAGCTGATAGGGGAAAAAAGGGGTATGATCATGATCTATATATGCTGGGTTTACTGCATTTCCATTTCTACACGAGTGGAAGGAAGAGAGACACTGAAAGACTGTGATCCGGTGGCACAGAGATGACAGAATAGAACACTGAACTGTAATTTGATTGATGTTGCATCTCTGCAGTTCTTGTAAGCAGACAGACTGTATAAAGAACAAAAGATTGATGTTGCATCTCTGCAGTTGTAAGCAGACAGACTGTATGAAGAACAAAAGATTGATGTTGCATCTCTGCAGTTCTTGTAAACAGACAGGCTTTATGAAGAGCAAAAGATTGATGTTGCATCTCTGCAGTTCTTGTAAGCAGACAGGCTTTATGAAGAACAAAAGATTGATGTTGCATCTCTGCAGTTCTTGTAAGCAGACAGACTGTATGAAGAACAAAAGATTGATGTTGCATCTCTGCAGTTCTTGTAAGCAGACAGACTGTATGAAGAACAAAAGATTGATGTTGCATCTCTGCAGTTCTTGTAAGCAGACAGACTTATGAAGAACAAAAGATTGATGTTGCATCTCTGCAGTTCTTGTAAGCAGACAGACTGTATGAAGAACAAAAGATTGATGCTGCATCTCTGCAGTTCTTGTAAGCAGACAGACTGTATGAAGAACAAAAGATTGATGCTGCATCTCTGCAGTTCTTGTAAGCAGACAGACTGTATGAAGAACAAAAGATTGATGTTGCATCTCTGCAGTTCTTGTAAGCAGACAGACTTTATGAAGAACAAAAGATTGATGTTGCATCTCTGCAGTTCTTGTAAGCAGACAGACTTTATGAAGAACAAAAGTATCAGTAAGCTGAAGGGGAAAAAGATTGTGAAAATGAAACAATATTCGGTCTAAGACATTCATGTTGGGCCAGTTGTATTCCGCAGAGATGTCCTAGCAGTATAACTCGGTCAATCATGAAGATTAAACTTAACAATCCTCTTGTGGTTCTCTCAGTACGACAAACGTTCAAAAACTTATTTTTCAGTTTAACCATATTTCATGGTTGAATGTTGTGAAGATTTTATTTTGTCTAAACTATTCCCAAGATGTGTAATTTTGATTGAAATAAACGTAAGTGGCTAAGTCATGTCATAAAACAACAGCTGAAATTGGTTCACTTGTTTTTGTGACACGTGTACCTATTTGTTTGTTAACATTGTGGTTCATGCACTTCTTTTGGCATAGTGACAAGAGTGCGATGTCTCAGTTGTTCATGCACTTCTTTTGGCATAGTGACAAGAGTGCGATGTCTCAGTTGTACATCAGACCAGCTTTCACCGTGCTAGAAATCTTATGGAAATTTAAGGAGCTTGGGTGGCAGGAATGTTTCCTTTCAGACGGATCAATATGTTTGATGGCTATGAAACCATTGTAATCGGAATTCATCATGAAGAAAACTTCAATCATTCAAAAATAATGTTTTCATCTTGTCCTCAAATTCTGCCTGAATATGGACATGTATAGTTTGAAGCTTCACTTGAACAAGTGCTTGATGATTAGTGATAGATATATTGTGTTACATTAGTGTGTGCTACCATACACATATGTTTCTGTGATGACTGACAAAGAAATTAAAGATAGGGATGAGGAGACCGAACTGTGCCGCATGTCTCCCCTAGCAAGGGAGAAGCGGCAGTCATAATGGGCAATGAGGACAGAAGCAGAGGATTCAGCGGATAAACCAGTCCCCTGAGGGGAGGTGTAGAGCACATTAAGGAATCCCCCTCTTCCTGGTCTGTGTCTCCTCACTTGGAGTTGCCTTCTGAGCAAAATCACTCAAAAACCACCCATCTGTTTTTCACTGGCGCAAGGAATGGCATTGGGAAGGCAGGCAGGCAGGCTTGGGCACTCTCACTGGGTTGTCAGCGTTAGTCAGGCAGGTGAAATACCTGCCATACGGGTGATAGGGTACTAACTGCTGCCTGTCTCTCCACAGGGGGAGATCGTGGTATCAGGACAACGCCTGAGCATGTACTACAGTGCTCCCCGCGTCAACAGAGAGTCCCGGGACCAGGCTAACAAGATGGACTGGATGTGCAAGGTGAGAGTGCAGCTTATTCCATGGTTTCAAGTTTTAATCCTCATCATTTGGGAAATGTGCCAGTGCCTAGCCCACCTTTAGGCAACAAGAAATGTGCTGTCTTGTAAACCCTCCCCCCCCCCCCCCCAATCCCCCCTCCTTTTTGTTTGGGAAATGCATGTACCTGTAGCACATACATGGCCTTACTCAAGTGAGAACCATAAGCTGTGTAATTATGACAGAGTTTAGTGAATGACATTGGATGAAGCAGTGGCACATTTTGACAGTAGCACATAGATGGCCTAATTCAAATGAGAAGCACAAGCTTTGTAATGATAACACAGTTTAGTGAATGACGTCATTGGATTCAGCAATGGTGCAGCAACATTTTGACAGGAAATGACCCTGCATTTCAGTGAAAAGTAATTTGGGTAACTGTTAGGAGAATTGGAGGTTGGTGGCAACGCCAAAGTTTTGAGCAGGGCAACTGCAGTACTGGCATGACTTTTAACAGATTAAGCTGATTTATTCAGAAAAGTAGCTAGTGATAAAGTTCAAAGAGTGTTTCATGATGATTCTATGCAGAAGTAAATGTATTTAGATTTTTTGCCAAAACTGTCAAAGATTGACATTGACGAATCTGATTTGGCCAGGTTGAAAATCAGTCAGCTGCCAACTGAAAGCTTGTGACTAAGCTGTATCTTTTTTCAGTTTAAAATTGCAGTTCTTAAAAGATTTATGTGGAAATGCTGAAAAACAGCAAGATTATTGTGTTTGAATGGGCATTTTTTCTTCTGATTGAAATATACGAACTGTATGCAGTTATTGTCGGTGATAAGATGGTGAGAGTTGGCTGGGTTTTGAATTGTGGTCCTAGGTCAGAGGTGCCGAATCTAGATGTACTGATGTAGAGCAGTTCATGGAATTTGTCTGACCATTGTTTTTGTATTGATTACTGTTACAAGTTGAAAGAATAAGTGAACTGTGGAAATCTACTTTAAATGTTAATTTTGTTTGATTCAAGAAAAAAACTTGTTTGATGTAAGCGTTAAAATAAAAAGCAGGGTGACTGATGGACCAATTTCAGTGTAATGATACTGTTGTTGATCAGATTCACTTGTGTAAGCAATGGATTGTTCTGTTTTTATTGATTTTTAAAAATCTGTATATATTTATTTTGCTGTTTTACTTCTGTCCTGTAGTCTGTGATACTGAAATAATGTGCAGACCATGATTCATACTTAGCAAACTTGACGTTTTTACGTGACTGACTCGGTTGATAAGATCTTATATAGCAAACTTGACGTTTTTATGTGACTGACTTGGTTGATAAGATCTTATATAGCAAACTTGACCTTTTTACGTGACTGATTCGGTTGATAAGATCTTATATAGCAAACGTGACGTTTTTATGTGACTGACTCGGTTGATAAGATCTTATATAGCAAACTTGATGTTTTTACGTGACTGACTTGGTGAACAAACTTGACATTTTTACGTGACTGACTCGGTTGATAAGATCTTATATAACAAACTTGACGTTTTTACGTGACTGACTCAGTTGATAAGATCTTATATAACAAACTTGATGTTTTTACGTGACTGACTCGGTTGATAAAATCTTATATAACAAACTTGACGTTTTTACGCGACTGACTCGGTTGATAAGATCTTATATAATTACATATTTGAGCTTGGATCAAGAATGTTTATTTTCGTAATGAAAGGAAAATCTTTTATCTGCATGTTATTAGCGTATGTCATGCATTAAAAATCATTCCTTAATTGTAACTGCTATCACTGTCCTTTTTACTGGCAAATTTTCGCTTTCAAGTACTGCTGAAGCTTCTATATTTTTTTAATAGTTACATTTTTTTTCATCATTTTATAGAAAATTTATTTCTGAGTCCAGTCATATAAAACACATAACCATTCATTAAAGAGCAGAGTAATGAACAGTATTTAATGAAGGGAACTTGAAACTAGCCAGCACTCTGGAAAAGGCTCAGGTTAGGGGCCTGAAAGGCACCTAGGGCTCTCAGCTCAGAGGCTGGACTTTGAAAAAGTTGCTGGAGTGGAAAATGGGCTAAAAGAAAAATACTTTTAAGATGATTATCCGTCTTTCTTCACATCAAACAAGAGAGTGACAATGATTCCTTTCACACTTAGCCACATGCTGTAGATGGTATGTGAGTTGTCAGCTCCAATTTTTTTTTTCACATGATATGAGCAAGCAAGTCCATTGTACTATAACTAGAAGTTATCACAGAAATTGTTTGGTGAAGCAACAATTATTGTGTATATTGTGTGATTGACATTCGTTCTGGTTTTATTTCAGTGTGGAGCTCACAATTTTAAAAGGCGTGACTTTTGTTACAAGTGTAATATAAATCGCCGATTTGCAGAAGGTAAGAAATGTGAGATAACTCCAGTGCACTGATGGGGGAATAGTGTTACAACTCCAGTGCACTGATGGGGGAATAGTGTTACAACTCAGTGCACTGATGGGGGAATAGTGTTACAACTCCTGTGCACTGATGGGGGAATAGTGTTACAACTCCAGTACACTGATGGGGGAATAGTGTTCTTTTCTTTTTTCTCATGGCTGTAGGGGGTTAAATTCTGTTCGCATCTTGTTAGGTTTTTTTTTTTTTATTGACACTATGGTTCTGAATTGAATTGGTTATTACATTTTGTCAGATTTTGTGTGTTTGTGATGTGGTGTAGTCCTCTCGTCCTGTTATGGCGAGCAGTATGAAGGATCAGATGTTGTTCAGTTAAAACAGTGTGATGTTTGTGCAGTTGTTTTATAAATGTTTCTTTTTTATATAGTCCACATATTTCTGTTGATGTACAGTTTGCGTCCCTTCTCCCAGAATGCCCCATCTCCTCTTTTTTTTTTTTTTGAAAGATGCAGCCTGATTTTGAAGTTGGGGTATTTGGATACAGCATAAAGCCGGCCCTGAAATGACAGGATGTTGTGTATTTCTGCCACCTGGTGGTGATTGAGGCTGTCTTGTGTATGTGTATGAAATTAAATGGATGTGGCATATGTACCAGTGCATGAGTCGACAGGGTTTTTTTTAACTGAAAAGTTTAAACAAGTAATATGCCTTAACCTTTACTGTGCTTCCTGGGTCTTCCATGACCCAGTGACTCAATAAAAACATCATATCTTATGAACGGATAAAGCTATACTCACGAAATCTTAGGAGTGCCGCAACGATCTTAATAGCCGTTGGTCACTGAAATTTCATGTTTGGCACAATCAATTATCAGTGTAATCAGTCGCGATTCCCCCAGGACCAATGTGTTTTAATAGGTCGCACATGATCCACGCCATCAGGCGAGGAATAAGTTGCTGAACCACCCTTTATCAGGTGTGGGTCTTACAAGACCCACGTGATCTGAATAGGGATAAGCAATAGGAAAAGCCTCCACAAAAGGTGTGGGTTTTGGGCGACCCGCTTGATCGTGTCTGTGTAGTCAAAAACGTCCGGTAAAGGTAAGGGAAGGAAAAAGCGAGCAAGCAATCAGACAAAACTGATGAAAAAAACAAACAAAAAAACCCCCCAAAGAACCTTCAGATAACTACATGTACACATTGACATTGTTTTGTGTTCAGATCCGCTGTGTGGTGTGACAGAATTAGACCCAGCTACACATGTGGGCAAGAATCCTTGTAACAGTAAGTTGTTATTACATGGTATGTTTATGTAGAGAAGTCAAACATCCTGAGTGTTAGAAGAGGTGTGGACATGAATTTAAAAGACCAGATTTCCAGAGCAGTTAATTAATTAAAGTACTTTTGTTTTCTCCTGTAATCTCCTAGACATGCAGTTGAAAGCAAGGATACATTAATTGTAAGTTTGAAAAAAAAAAAAATCTAGAACAGCTTTTAAATGATCAATTCAGATCATTCTATGTTAAATTTTATTGCTGACATCATTAGGGAAAAAAATGATTTGATCAGGTCATTCCATGTTAAATCTTATTGCTTACATGCTTTTTATGGCGAAAATTTTATTTTGTTTTATATTCATCATTGAAGTACAGGATAGTATGACACTTGAGATATAGGTTAGGCTAAATGCTTTAGTTTTTGTGTTCGAAAAAGTTTGTTCTTTGTTTCTTTTTTTTTTTTTTTACACATGCTGCAGGCCTGAAAATGGAGTGTGTCTACCTGTATAAAATATAGAGATTAAGAAAACTGCTTGTGATTGTGAAATGCTGAATAATGAGTACAGAGATTAAAAAAAAATACATTTTTCTGAATAACGAAAATGTGCAATGCCTGTTGATGCACACAGCTCTGCTGTTCCGTGACCTGGATGCCCTAACAACAGAGCAGGGAGTACTTCAGGCCATTGCCGCCCTGACCTCTATGGCCATCAAAAACACGCAGGTGATCCGTGATGACATGGGCACTTCATTGTGCTTTGCTTTCCTGGAGCTGAACTCGGTGGCGTCGGCCAAACAGCTGCATGACTTCCTGCAGGCCATCAACCCGCCGCTGGCTGTGGACGGCAAGCAGGTCATGGTCAGCTACGCCAAGAACACCTACAACACATCGTGAGTGTCGCTTGGTCATCAGCGCTTTACAGCTGGAGTAACAACTCCTGCTAGAGACATGAAGGGCTGTAAAAGGAGAAATTGATTGGATTGGTAGAGGAAGGAGAAAACACGTTTGAACTAGATCTTGATTCATGTACTTTGTCTTTTGCATGTGCCAAGAGTAAAAAGAAAACAGAAGGGGAGGAAAGGAACACATGAAAGGTTGTTCTAGTTTCAAAGGCACCTGAATTAACATTTGAATTTATACTCCCTGCAAGAAATTTGAAGCTATTCAAAATAAAGTAACGTATTTATGCCTCACACTAAAAACATTGGTATTGTCATGGGCTGCCTGCAGAAAGAATAAAAACCTAAGCAAAAGTGGTTAGTAGAATTTAATTTATTGGCTGTAGCACAAACATGTGAAGTGTTATTGAAACAGGTCGGTGTTAGGAAGGAATCAAAAACAAAAAAAACACCTGATATCCTGTTCAAACCAAAGGACCTTCTCAGCATCGTCAGCTTTCCTCGTGCTGTTTGTGCATCTCAAACCAACACAGTGCATTAGCATGTTTTAACGTGGGAGAGGATCACGCTTGCTCTCTTTGTCTGTCCGTGTTTGGTGTATTCCCACGATACCACCAAATGAGACTAATCTTAGTATTGTAAAGTTTGACTTGGCATTACTGAAAGTTGATTAGATTGCTGACTGTATTGTTCATTATTCACACATACGAGTAAACTTCCGAGTTGTACATTATACGCACATACATGTACTCTGTGAAAATGTATAAGAAATGGATATCTTTTTAACGCATGCCAAAAAGTCAGGTTGTTCATTTCATAAACTCAGTTCAAGACCTTGCATACTTTTTCATTCTTTCTTTGAGTAAAGTGTACATCCCCCCCCCCCCCCCCCCCCCCCCGCCTTAGATGGGGTATTATTTTTCACATCATCATTGTGTTCATAGGTTTTGTCATGTGCAAATTAGATTGTGTGAAAAATGATGATAAAAATGAAAGTAATGTTATCAAATAATCTTGTAGAGAAGTGTGATTATTGTAATTACATTAGTTGTCTTGAGACAGAAAAATGGTCTGGGACCAGCACTAAAGGGTACAAACTGAGTTTTAATGTTAATGAAATTCCTCTCAAACCAATCAACATCTGCATGCAGACAAAAACATTTGAAAAGTCTAACAAAGTCCACTGTCAGCTGATCTTCTCCATGAAATCAAACATGTCTGAACAAATAAAGTTAAAAAAAAAAAATCTGAACAAAAACCACAATCACGCTTGGCTTCTTGAAATGGTTAGGTTGCACAGCTTTTCAAGTTATATTGTGATATGCTCTTTGTTAAGTGGACAGTTTACAGCTTGTTGTTTGTATCAGGTGCACCTGTTTGACAGCAATTTTCAGATCTTGTTTTGAGGTGGGAGGGGACCCCCTAGTATTTCATAGATTTTTTATTTTTGCCATTCCTCAGCCAGGAGTTCTGAGTAGGAAAACATTTTCTGTTGAAAAAGATGTTTTCATTTTTGAGATCTTTTCCTTGCAAGAACTGGTTTCTTGTTCTCAACCAGTTTGATAAATTGCAGTCAAAATAAATGAGATTTGGTATGGGCCAAATTATAGACAGATGACAAATTGTCTTTCAGTCAAGGATCAGAAGTTGAAATCTGTGTCAGAGTCATTGTTTTGTTGTGATTTTTCAGAGTCATTGTTTTGTTGTGATTTTTCAAACAGCAAAATGTCATTCTTTTATACATTAGCCCCTGTGGGAATTTCAGGTCATGAAAGTTTGCACTCGTGCGCGCTCGCGCGCACACACACACACACACACACACACACACACACACACACACACACACACACACACACACACCTACCTTTGTGTGTGTGTATAGATACAGACACATAATGTGACATATATAGAATTGAACACACTCTATTTAAATATACCAGATATGGTTTGTTTTGAGGTTCAGGAAATGTGTCTATTGTGATTGTGATGGTGTTTGATCTTTTATTTCAGGCTAGATATTATCTTGAAAGCACAACAGGTAGGTACAAGTTTGATCTTTCATGTGAGTTTTGAAAATGATGAGTGGATATCCTGTCTGAAGCAGGTGAAAGATCATAAGCAGTATAGCTGAATTAAAAATAAAGGTAGTATAAGAAAAAGGAAAGGTAGAAAGTATTTTTATTTGAAAGTGTCAGTATGTGTGTGCGTGAGAGAGACATAAACACAGCATTTAGTTGTTAGCTTTGGACTAGTATTTGACAGGTACAAATCAAAACGTTTGTCTTCCTTTCAGTTAGAGTATTGTTCTGATGTCAGTTTGAGTTTGAACAATTTTCCATTTTTTACGTTTTATTATTGTTGTTGTTGAGACAGCTGTTTTTTTTTTAAATTTTTTTTTACATAATTCATGGTAGTCTGCTGAGGCCTTTAGGAAGAAGTAAATATTATTCAAACCTGCCATTCCTGATCTTTATCTATAATGATATATATGATCTGTAATATAGAAATATACAACTCTTGGAATATTCCATTATATATAAAAACTTCCCATTTCCTGAGTTCAGAACAATTTTTGTGATTGCTGTGCCTTTGTTTGTACTGAAGGTATAGATAAAAGCTTTTGTTTCCTGTGTATGTAGAGTTTTTTTAATGATGCAGATGTGGTGTCTGAATGAAACAGATGTTCCCATGAGACTGATGAAAGTGAGAATGACATCAGCAAAAGTCATTTACAAAAGAAAGCATTACAGAGTTTCCATGAGAAATAATACAGAAAGAAAGTTTCCTGAAGAACTGTGCAAAAACTATCCAGTTTCACAGATGAGTGAGAAAGTTGCTTATTGCACTGATTGTAGTTGTGATTTATTTGCTGCTGAAAAAGATGTCTTGAAACTTCTGAAGAGCATTCTGGGGGCAAAGAGAGGCCTTGCCTGTAAGGTAGACGAAATATTTTTGTGTAAAAGCTATGATGCACTTGTTGGAACATACAAAAGACATTGAGATTTGATAACTCCCAAAGTGCTGTGTGGGTGTTTATGAGCCTATTTTGGGATGTGCTGGACCTGCATCGGAGGGAAAAGAAAGAGAGGATATATCGTGGGACGACAGGAATGTGCTTGAGAATGCATGGTGTGCAAGATACTGAGTTGAGCTCATGCAGGCTGGATGATGAATTTCAGAGTGTGGGTTTTATGTTGCAGAAACTGGCCCAGAACCAGTACTATTTAAACTACAATAATTACTTGGCCAAGGCCAGGGCCAGGATAGCAACAGTCAGTATTACAACTACTACTATGGGTCGCAGCAGACGTCGGCAACCTCCACCACCACCAGCACCACCACCACAGCCCCAGGTCAGTAGAAAGAGGACAGTGGCATTGGTTAGGCTGCTGATGTTTGTCTTGATCCTGGTGGAATGGTTCAGCTTGCGAGACTGGGAACAGTTATTGGAAGGCAGTGTAGATCCAGTTTAAGAGAGCCAGGAATAATGTTTAATTCCATTAGAACTTGAAAAATAAGAAATACTGGGACAAGCATTAGCCTGTAATTTCTTTACAGTTTAGTTATTTTAACTTGCAAAAATGATTCTGGCATGAGTTAATTATGAATGAACAGTAGTTAATTTGCTTTGACTTGACAAAAATTAACTTTGTGTATAAGACGAACAAGGTGACTGATTATGTTTGCCAGAAGGCAGCCAAAGCTGGAAATGGTGGTGTACATTGTACAACTGAAATGCTGCCTCTGACCTGTTGAATATGGGGTTTGTTGTATGGTGTGATGAAGTCCAGTGCATTTGGTCATTGAGAGTGACACACGTGTTTCAGGCAACTCCACCAATGCAGCAGCAGCAGTGGCTCAGACAGCCATCATGCAAGCTCAGGCTGCGAAAGCAGCTGTGAGTATACTGGGTCAGCGTGTTGCCCAATTTTACTCAAAGCATCTTCGCACCGTGTGGGAGGATAATCCTCTGTACTCCTAGTGTTACTCTGGCACTTATACAGTGTGTTGATATTCTCTGTACTGAAAGTGTTACTCTATCCTCTTCATACAGTGTGTTGACATTATTCTCTGTGCTTGTAATATTACTCTGTCCTCATACAATGTGTTGACATTATTCTCTGTGCTTGTAATATTACTCTGTCCTCATACAGTGTGTTGACATTATTCTCTGTGCTTGTAATATTACTCTGTCCTCATACAATGTGTTGACATTATTCTCTGTGCTTGGAATATTACTCTGTCCTCATACAATTTGTTGACATTATTCTCTGTGCTTGTAATATTACTCTGTCCTCATACAGTGTGTTGACATTATTCTCTGTGCTTGTAATAATACTCTGTCCTCATACAGTGTGTTGACATTATTCTCTGTGCTTGTAATATTACTCTGTCCTCATACAATGTGTTGACATTATTCTCTGTGCTTGTAATATTACTCTGTCCTCATACAGTGTGTTGACATTATTCTCTGTGCTTGTAATATTACTCTGTCCTCATACAATGTGTTGACATTATTCTCTGTGCTTGTAATATTACTTTGTCCTCACACAATGTGTTGACACTATTCTCTGTGCTTGTAATATTACTCTATCCTCATACAGTGTGACGACACTATTCTCTGTGCTTGTAATATTACTCTGTCCTCATACAGTGTGTTGACATTCTCTGTACTGTAGTAGTAGAAAGAAACTCGTGGAGAGCGTGGCAGCAGAGAGTCCTCAGAAGAGAAGCCCCCTTCAAGCAAGTGTTTCGGCCCTTATCTCCTGACACTCTAGGGGGGTTGGGCCACACCCGGTTCATGACTCCCCGGTTACTGTATCCTCCCCATACAGTGTTGACATTATTCTCTGTAGTGGAAGTGTTACTGTATCCTCCCCATACATTGTTGACATTATTCTCTGTACTGGAAGTGTTACTGTATCCTCCCCATACAGTGTTGACATTATTCTCTGTACTGGAAGTGTTACTGTGTCCTCCCCATACAGTGTTGACATTGTTCTCTGTACTGGAAGTGTTACTGTATCCTCCCCATACATTGTTGACATTATTCTCTGTACTGGAAGTGTTATTGTATTCTCTCCATACAGTGTGGACATTATTCTCTCTACTGGAAGTGTTACTGTATCCTCCCCGTACAGCATTTTGCTGTTCTCCTCATTACTTGTCTTACTCTGTCCACCCATGCAGTGTATTGACAATGCACTCTGCACTTGTACTGTTATTCTCTCTTGTGCGTGATTATCTGGTTTGCTAAGAACAAACCAGAAGAAGGGAGTGTGCATGATGATCTGGTTTGTTAAGAACAAACCAGAGATGGGTGTGTCGTTGAGGTGTGGTTTTGGGTTAAGAACAAACCAGAAGATGGAGTGTGTGTGATGTCTGGTTTGCTAAGAACAAACCAGATGATGGAGTGTGCATGATGATCTGGTTTGCTAAGAACAAACCAGAAGAAGGGAGTGTGCATGATGATCTTGGTTTGCTAAGAACAAACCAGAAGATGGGAGTGTGCATAATGGTCTGGTTTGCTAAGAACAAACCAGAAGATGGGAGTGTGCGTGATGGTCTGTTTGATAAAACAAACCAGAAGATGGGAGTGTGCATGATGATCTGGTTTGCTAAGAACAAACCAGAAGATGGGAGTGTGCATAATGGTCTGGTTTGCTAAAGAACAAACCAGAAGATGGGAGTGTGCGTGATGGTCTAGTTTGCTAAGAACAAACCAGAAGATGGGAGTGTGTGTGATGGTCTGGTTTGCTAAGAACAAACCAGATGATGGAAGTGTGTGCATGATGATCTGGTTTGTTAAGAACAAACCAGAAGATGGGAGTGTGCGTGATGGTCTGGTTTGCTAAGAACAAACCAGAAGATAGGAGTGTGTGTGATGGTCTGGTTTGATAAAACAAACCAGAAGATGGGAGTGTGTGTGATGTGGTTTGCTAAGAACAAACCAGAAGATGGGGAGTGTGTGTGATGGTGGTTTGCTAAGAACAAACCAGATGATGGGAGTGTGCATGATGATCTGGTTTGCTAAGAACAAATCAGATGATGGGAGTGTGCGTGATGGTCTGGTTTGATAAAACAAACCAGATGATGGGAGTGTGCGTGATGGTCTGGTTTGTTAAGAACAAACCAGAAGATGGGAGTGTGCATGATGATCTGGTTTGCTAAGAACAAATCAGATGATGGGAGTGTGCGTGATGGTCTGGTTTGATAAAACAAACCAGATGATGGGAGTGGTGTGATGGTGGTTTGTTAAGAACAAACCAGAAGATGGGAGTGTGCATAATGGTCTGGTTTGCTAAGAACAAACCAGAAGATGGGAGTGTGCTTGATGGTCTGGTTTGATAAAACAAACCAGAAGATGGGAGTGTGCGTGATGGTCTGGTTTGCAAAGAACAAACCAGAAGAAGGGAGTGTGTGTGATGGTCTGTTTGATAAAACAATCCAGAAGAAGGGAGTGTGCATGATGGTCTGGTTTGCTAAAACAAACCAGATGATGGGAGTGTGCGTGATGATCTGGTTTGCTAAGAACAAACCCAGGGTTCATACGCCCCTTGAAGACCCTTGAAAACCCTTTAAATTTCAACTGGGTCAAAAAGGCCCTTGAAAACCCTTGAAAACTGCAGATATCCCTACCATCCCTTGAAATCCCCTTAAAAATTGTTTTCGGACCAAAACTGACTGTAACATTTGAAGACGAATCGGAGAACAAACGCGAACAAGACTTCGGACATCGATTTTCGCCTCTCGAATCGTTTTGTGTGTCGTCTGCATTTTAAGCAAAGGGAAGCAATTCAATAGTCGGTTATCGTTTGCGCATGGGCAGTTGAGCACCATGCTCCCTCATCTTCGGCGAAGTCCAATACTGTTGCGTCCGTCATCATGCCTAAGGGAAATTGCGCATTTGATCCATTGTGGCTACAGAAGGAAGAATATCGAAGCTGGATCACTGAATGCAGAGACAACAAACATGCGTTTTTCTGTAAAGTGTGCAAAAAGACCGTTGATGTTCAGGCAATGGGCGAATCGGCGGTTGCAAGTCACGGAAAGAGGAAAAAATATGTGGAATTGGAAAAAGCGAGTAGGCCGGTCGTTGGTCTTACGGACTTCGTTCGGCAATCATCAAATTCATCAACATCGGGTCAGACCCTTTCCTCAGTAAGAATCGTCAGCCAGTCCACAATAACAGCAAGTGGGACAGATGTGTTGAAAGCTGAAGTGTTGTGGACGATTCATGCCATCAACAATCATCACAGTTTCCGATCTGATGAAGACAACGCGGAACTGTTTGCAGCAATGTTTCCGTATTCCTCGATTGCGACAAACTATCGGTGTGGGGAAACCAAAAGTAGATATCTTGCAACTTTTGGCATTGCTCCCTTTTTCTGTCAGAACTGAAAAAAGAGTGAAATCACAGACTGAATCTTCAAATCAATCGTCACGTCGTCTCCATAGACTTGAAGTGACTCGCGTGTGCGCATTTGTTTAAAAAAAAAAAGAAAGAAAAAAAATCCTACTTTCTTGTTTAAAAGACGGCATTCATACCACACCCCTCCCCCCTAACTTACCTACCAGCTAGCCCACACACACACACACACACACACACACACACACACCACACACTCAAAACAAAACAAAAAATTATCTATTTTATTCACTTAATTTGTTTTATATTACAGTTACTTTCATTTTATTCATCTACTTATTTAGTTTAATTACTACCACTATCATTATTATCATTACTATCCCTTCTATATATACATAAATTTTATATATATATATATATACATTCCCCCCCCCCCCCCCCCCCCCCTACTTAGCAATATTATCAATCCACCTTAACCACAACCGTCACAAGTATATCACACCACCCCACTAAACCAGCTACACAACCCCATTGTTTCACTCCCCCCACGCACCCCCCCCCCCCCCCCCTCCTTTTCCTCTTCCATAATCCTTTCTGTCGTTTCCGTCTGGTGGCCATTCTTCCTACCACATGGACAGATAAGTCACTCTTCATTCTTTGTTAGTACTGTCCTAAATGTGATTTTTTTTTTTTTTTGCCTGAAGAAGACCCAAGAGGTCAAAATGCATGTGTCTTGTCCTGTGCTTTGTCATTGTCCTTGGCGGTAACTAACTCCCTCTCTTTCTAAATTTTGCTTCGTTCTCCGCCATCAGTCACTCCATTTTGAAACAAACAAAAAAAAACCCAGTTAAGTGTGGAGCTGCAGGAAGGCTGCCCATGTTCACCTTTTCAAGAGGGGTTACCCCGCTCCCTATCCTGCCCCAGAACAAGCATTAGGCTAGTCCAGGCCCGCCAACCATTCACACACGCTTCCACACGACAACACATACAGTGGCTGTATTTTAAAAGTAAAGTTCGCTGAGCTCCCTCCTGAAATGTGCCAGAGAGGGGGCCTCGGCTGCAGCTGCCGGTAGAGAATTAATGAATATGTCATGTTTTTTGATGAATCATTGAATAAGGACTTGAAACAGAAGCAGCTGGACATCCATGTCAGATACTGGTCCGGAAAGCAGATTGAAAGTTTTCTTTTTCTGATTTCTCAATTTCTGTGTAAAGACTTCATTTTTTATTTTTTGTATATGATATTGAGCGTGGAAAAGACTACAGAAGTGTAATCACCTTACCATCATGGCTGGATTACATGTGTAAGGTTGTTATTCACTCTTTTTTTTTCAACTGTACGGCTAAATTTGCCCCTTAAAAATTAAAATATCCCCTTTAGAAACCCTTGAAAAACCCTTGAATTTTTTTCCTGTGAGGAAGTGGGAACCCTGAAACCAGAAAATGTGAGTGTGCGTGATGGTCTGGTTTGCTAAGAACAAACCAGAAGATGGGAGTGTGCGTGATGGTCTGGTTTGCTAGGAACAAACCAGAAGAAGGGAGTGTGCGGGATGGTCTGGTTTGCTAAGAACAAAGCAGAGGATGGGAGTGTATCTGATGATCTGTTTGGCGTCATATACTTTACCATGTCAGACTATAGCATTCCACAGCAGTTAGTCAGCTCTGCCAGGCGGAATTTTTTGTGACTAATGCAGTAATAAGACCATCACGTGACGCCCACCTTACTTCCGGCAGGGAGAAGCCGATGTAAACTTCCTGTTTCTCATTCAACCTCGGCCTCCTGCCTAACAAGGACAGGTTTTTGCTCTGTCTCGCCTATACTTCTGTTTTTGTAGAGATTGCTTGTGTGCTTGCCTTCTTTACTTGTTCTGTTGTGCCTTACGTTAGACCATGGGTACCACTGCTGCGTGAGGCTTATGGATGGCATTTTATTTCATTTTATTCACGCTCTACGGCGTGACTGCTCACGATTTCTCTTCACTCCATTGTTCTCCATTTGGCCCTTACTCGCCGGTGTTGGAATGCGTCCTCCCTGATAGCAACGCGTCCCCCCTCTCTCTTTGTTCTCTTCCCACTTTGATTTCCATCCATCTCGGCGTTTTGTTTATCCACACTCCCCATTCAGGGCTACTGGGAACCCCTGTGCCCCAGGCGCTCCTCCCAGTCCTTCCTTTAGATGCTTCTGAGATGGGAAGATCGGCCAACACCCAGGCGTATAAGGATCTCCCGTCTTATCTCCCCGTGCCCATGAGGGCAGGGCGCTGGCCACTTCCACAGCGATCCAGCGCTCTGTCCTCTTGCTCCACATCCTGGAGGCAGCCTACTGGCATCCGGAAAATCCCTTCATAAACTTTTATTTAAGGGATGTCCGCATGTCCAGGGCTGATGGTTCTAGGGACTCCTTTTGCGGCTAACGCAGCCATATCTATTCCTCTGCTAACCCCAAGAACCATTAGGGCACTAAGCCCTCCTCCAATTCCTTTGAATTCTGCTATGGTCTGACATGGTAAAGTATATGACGCCAAAATGGAGAGTTTGTGTTATACTCGCTGTTTGGCTAGTATACTTACCATGTCAGACTCTAATGCCCACCCCACCTTCCCCACTAGCACTATGGTTCTCGGGGTTACCTTGCGCATAGGCCTCGTTGAATGAGGAACAGGAAGTTTACACCGGCTTCTTCCCTGCCGGAAGTAAGGTGGGTGTCACATGATGTCTATTACTGCATTAGCCACAAAAAATTCGGCCTGGCAGAGCTCACTAACTGCCGTGGAATGCTATGGTCTGACATGGTAAGTATACTAGCCAAACAGGGAGTATAGCACAAACTCCCCATGTTTGTTAAGTGTAAACTAGAAGGGAGTGCGCGTGATGATCTGACTTCAGATGGCTTTATGTCTGCAGGTTGCAGCAGCACCCACCACGCAGGCAGAGAGTCATGAAACCAGTCAGTACCCTGTTTATCGTAAGTATGACTGCTATGCTGTCTGTTGTTGGATTATTATACTATGGAACGACTGCTGTTTAACAACAGGGGGAAACAAGTAGTATATTTGTTTATGCACCGTCCTCCTGCACACAAGCTTTTAAGCTAAAAATGGATACATTAGTGATGAAGAAAAGGTGTAATGTTGCCATTGATCAGGTTCAGTGCAGGTTGTGGATGTTGTTCTGAAAGAACTGTTGTGGGCTGAGTGTGACATGGATGAATTCTGAGAATTCCCAGATTTCTTCGTTGGTGTGGGATCTGACAAAAAATATACTGATCGAGTCTATGAATATTGTCTCTTCTAAAAATTCTCTGTGTTTGCACAGCCACTCTGTCCAGAGGATACGTGCTGTTAGCCTACAAGAAGCGAATAAAACTGTCTAGTTAATGGAAAAGCAGTCACAGTGTGTGCAGGATGTATCAAGTTAATGTCAGAAAGTTTCTTGTTTCATCAAAAAGTAGGTATTGTGAATGCTCATTTATGTACTAGCAATGTGTAACTAAAGGGATAAAGTAAGGTCATGTAGAATGAAAACCTGGTGAATGAAGTCTCCCTGTGTTACCAGTTGCTTTTTCTTTCATATTCTTCATGCTCACATGCACGCTTTTTTCAGCACCACCTGATGTAAGCACATACCAGTATGACAAGACCTCAGGCTATTACTATGACCCTTCAACTGGATTGTATTATGAGCCTAATACACAGGTTGGTTTTTGTCCTAAGATAAGTGTGTCTGAAGAGTTTAAAGTTTGGTTTTAGTTTCAGAGTGCATTGTGTTTGTAGTTGGTAGCAGATGTGACATCCCAGTGTCTTGTTAAAGATGTTTAGTCTTAAACATGGATGACAAAAGATCAGAAGAAACTACAGCTGCATCTTCCAATAATTTTGTGTGTGTGTATGTTTTGGATGATACATGTATTGTTTTAACATGCAATGTTTTCAATTGTATAAACGAAATTTTGGCGTCATATACTTTACCATGTCAGACCATAGCATTCCACGGCAGTTAGTCAGCTGTGCCAGGCCAAATTTTTTTGTGGCTAATGCAGTAATGAGACCATCACGTGACGCCCACCTTACTTCCGGCAGGGAGAAGCCGGTGTAAACTTCCTGTTTCTCATTCAACCTCGGCCTCCTGCCTAACAAGGACAGGTTTTTTGCTCTGTCTCGCCTATACTTCTGTTTTTGTAGAGATTGCTTGTGTGCTTGCCTTCTTTACTTGTTCTGTTGTGGCTTACGTTAGACCATGGGTACCATTGCTGCGTGAGGCTTATGGATGGCGTTTTATTTCATTTTATTCACGCTCTACGGCGTGACTGCTCACGATTTCTCTTCACTCCATTGTTCTCCATTTGGCCCTTACTCGCCGGTGTTGGAATGCGTCCTCCCTGATAGCAACGCGTTCCCCCTTCTCTCTTTATTCTCTTCCCACTTCAGTTTCCATCGATCTCGGCGCTTTGTTTATCCCCACTCTCTGTCGGTAAATTCCTTCGACGATCGATCTTCGCCGGTCGTTCGAGCCGCCATCTTTATTCTCGCCATTCTGGCCAACCGCTGCGTGTTCGTCCTCTTTCGTCGTACTGTTCACTCTATGGAGGTTTTTCCTCCTCTTTAATTAGCGCCTTCTTTCATTTGTTCTACTACTCCTGATCGTCTTTCTTACGATCGCTCGTCTAGTTCGGTCGATCGGGTTTGTACACACATCTCTACCATCAAATATGATGGCTGATGTTTTAGAAGGAGGAAGAAGAAGAAGAAGAGTTCGCCTTCCGATCTCCCGTCTCTCATTTAAGACAATAAATAAGCATTGGTTATCCTAAATCCTCTACTCAGTCGCCTTTCGGCCTCCTGGCATATCTTCTGCGCGTTGTCTATTTTCTCTCGCGCCCATGAGGTTTTTATTTCTTCCACGCTATTGCTCTCGCCAATTTGTGCGATTGTCGTTTCACGCTATTGCTCTCGCCAATTTGTGCGATTGTCGTGTCGTTTTTGCTCTCACGATTTTGTCCCATTGTTGTGTGTCGTCTCCTCCATATTGCCTCACCGCATGGTGCCCACTTTCGGTCGCACATGCTTGCCAGTACGGGGATTGCCCAGGCCACATTTATTTGTACCCGATGTGGCACTCTATATATCATTACTACAGGTAGAGCGAGTGTCTGTACGATCTCTTGATCTACCTACTTGTGCACATTTATTAGTACCTAATTTATCACAGGTAGATGAGGGTTTTGCGATCTCTTGATCTGCCAACTGGTGCACATTTATTAGTACCTTCCTTAGCATTATTACAAGGTACACCAGGGTATTTCACTCTCGCGCGCCATTGCGCGTCACTCTCGGTGATCGATCCCTTCCCGGTCAATCGATCCGCCATCTTGGATTGTGCCACGCCGGTTGGCGTGTCCGCCATATTGCCTGACCACATGGTGTCCTCCTTCGCTCGCACCTTGTGTGGCAGTACGGGGCTTCCCCGGACGCATTTTTCTGTACCTTATTTATCATTATTTCAGGTAGATTGAGTGCCTTATGATCTCTTGATCTACCAACTTGTGTACACTTACTAGTACTCTATTAGTAGCACCTTATCTCACTGTCTTTGTACTGGTACAGATCGGTCAAGTTTCTCTCGATCTAGCAGTGCACATCATTAGTGTTACTAGTAGCGTCGATTGAGTCTTTGATTCGATTTCTCGATCCCCTAGTAAGGTGGTCGAGTATCTTACGATCTCTTGATCAAGTATTATTGGTGCTTTGTTTATCAGTGCTGTAGCACTAGGTCGATCGAATTTATTTTATTATTTCTCGATCGACCGACTTGTCTCCACTTTGTGGTCGTGTCTTATTTACAGTACTGTAGCACTAGGTCGATCAAATTTATTTGATTAGTTTTCGATCGACCGACTTGTCTCCACTTTGTGGTCGTGTGTTCTGTGATTGCCCTGCCGCCAGAGCCCAACATGGTGAAGGACAACGATGGGTCGAGCCACTTCGCCTTTCTGAAGTCACTCACTGCCCCGGAGGACCCGCCGGTCGATTCCTTGGGGCAATCCGTTCTTCCCGTGGAAGAATGTACGGCCGGTGTAGAAGGGGGGTCCGCGGAGGGGACGCGCGACCGTTCCTCCTCTACCCGACCGGTGTACGCACGATCACTGCGTCCGAAGGTAAAAAGGCAAGCTGCCACCATTGCTGCTAAATGCCTCTCATTTGAGATTTCTGAAAAAATCCAGAGGCAAGGCTCCCCTCAAAGGGAAGAGCCGACCTAAGAGTTCCTATTCGAACTCTTCCTCCCCATCCCCTTCGGACAGCTTGCCTCCTTCCCTTCCGACGCACGGTGACACTTCTCACTATCATGCTGTGTGACGTGGCCTCCGGCTCCCGGGGACCTTTGCCAAGGCCTGAACCAGCACGGGTGACAGGATGCGCCCGGAATCACCGCCCGTCACTCGCCTACATCAGCTGTCTGACTCTAGTCTTCCCCCCTCTAGGGTCACACATGCTCGAGACGCTCTCCCCAACCGTGCCCCAGTGCAGCCACCACTATCGCACGAGGAGCGTCCATACTCCGGCGGCGGAGTTGTGGACAGTTCCTGGGACCCACAAACTGTCCATAACTCCGGGTCTCGGCCGCAGGCACCGCCATGCCCAGACCTGTGTCGCCCAGACCCCCAACGGTCGACCATCCCCTATCGACCGTCGTACTCTCCCCTAGGGGTACAGGACGTTGGGGAGCAGACCTATTCCGCCCGCCACTTGGGCAACGTCCGCGGTCCCGTTCCTCTGGGGGGGGTTGGGGGGGGGATCTACTCGCGGGACCACGGGTTTCCTGCATGATCCCAACCAGGGGGTGGCCACGGCACCGCAGCCACTCCAATCTGTGCTCAGGCGGGTAGGGGGCTCAGTGGCCATGCCCTCCACCACTCCCCCTGTCACACACGGGGCCCCCATGGATTCCACCAGGGAGGTGTATGAGGCAGTGCACTCTCAGGGGTGGGGGGGGGGGTTATGTCAGACCACGCTCTCTCGCCCCCCCCTCCCCCCACCCCCCGGTGTCGCAGGTTACCCCGGCCCCCGAGGAAATTCTGCCCCAGGGCCACCACAGCCCGCATGCCTCCTCAGGGACCGGTGGCTCTATGCCCCCAAGAGGAAACAGTGGCTCAGCAGACTTACACCAGGACCTACTCTTCAGTTGGATGTGGTACCCAGCCTCCCACAGCTGGCTCAACCTTGGTCCCCCCTCCTCTCTGGCGCTGTCCGACTGGCAGGACGGACCTCCCCCCCTTAGTCCGTCCGCCGATCATGGAGCCACGAGGGACCCGCCCTCGCTGTCCTCCCACTACAAAGCTAGGGCGGGACCCTCACGCACCCCTGCCGTTGCCTCCTCTAGAAGGTTCGTCGCAACCTCTTCAGGAGCCCGGCGCTCCCGACTCTGAGAATGAGGTAGAGGACTCCTTCTCCTCATCACACGACTTGTCTAGTATGGACCACTGGCTCCCGGACCCTGTCGTGGGGAACCCCCACCCCCAGACAATTATTCCGGGGCCCAAATTCGCCTTGGTTCTCCTTCCAGGCGGGCTCGCCAAACTTGTCGCCCTCAGACTCTTCCATTGGGAGTGTCCGGCAACCCTAGCCAGGGGTGCGCGAGTCGTCCCTTCTCCAGGGATATTCCCTCTTGGGCCGGGATGCGGCCCTGTTGGCACTCCCTCAGGGACCCCCGAACGCCCATATCTCCCACACATCCTTTGTGTCCTCCTAGGACACTCCGGTGACCGAGGAAATTCCATTTCCCGGGCCGGCTGCCGGTTCTCCCCCATCTGGCCTCCCACTGCCGCCACTCCCTACCAATAACCTGGTGGAGTGGGACAGCAGTTCCACTTCGGGGGCCCAACATAACACTGCCGGACATGTCCTTCAACATGCTCTACAGCGCGTGCAGGAGATCGGGCCGGAGAAGGACGACTTGGTCTCTGTGTCCACAGACGCTCAGTATTCTGAGACACACCCTGAGACCATATCTCGCTTCTTCAGCGACCTCTGGATGCGACTTCTAGTCAACAGGATCTCGCACCACCTTTCGGCTGCGGCGGACAGCGCAGCCAGGAGCCACTACAATTGCCTTAGGCCATACTGTCACAGGCTATCTGCCTCGGCGCCTACGGCAGCCTTGCGGTGCCTCCCGGACCCCATCCCGCCAAGCACTCTGAACCCCTTGCGACTGAAGACGAAACTCCTTCAGCAGAATTTTCGTTTCGGCCAGCAGGGACGGCCCCGAAGGTGACCGGAGGACTCGCCGACGGGGGAGCTGGATAAGGGAGAACTAAGACCGCTACCCCTCTACCCTCCCACTCTCCTCCCCCGGCCCCCCGGGCCCATTGGCGGGCAGCTTATCCCGGCATGCCCTCCTTTGGACGTATGGGCCTCAGCCCATGGATGGTAGCGGTCCTACAGGAGGGGCTCCCTGGCCTTGGCCCACGTATGCCCTCCTCTGATAGTTAGCCCCCGCCCTCTCCCAGTGACCCCCCCCCCCCCCCGGCCGGGCGTTTGCTCCTCGCCAGGAAGTCTTAGATAAGTCTCAGAGCTTCTCCAAGAGGGCCGGCACCAGGTCTCGTCCTAGTTTTGCATAGTCTCATTTCGCGTGAAGATGCAATACTTACATCCGCCATTTTCCCGTCGGTGCTCAAGGCAATCGACATGCTAGGAAAGTGTGCATTTCAGTATCCTTGGGTCAAGGTAAGCAGTACAAGGCCTGTTTGCTGTAGGATCCCCAAAACAACATTATGCTCTATGTTCTGTGTGCTAAAGATCGCTGCATTTGGCGTCTTGGGCGAGAACGTCCTCAAAAACCACACACTCACGCTAACTGATGGCCACAAAAAGTCGCATGGCTCGGTATTTTAAATACATGCGCGTTCGTGTACCTGTCTTTTCAAGCGGACAGGTATGGAGAGTGGCACTAGTTCATCCTCTACACAGACCCCTCCAACTCGGGCTGTCGCCCCTTGAGAACCCTCCTAACTTAGAAGTGTGGGACACACAGTCGACCTGTCTCCACATCAACGTCCTGGAATTGGAAGCGGTCAGGCTTGCCCTCCCCCGCTTCCAACCCCAGGTCTCACACCGACTTGTTCTCCTGCCCACGGACAACACTTCGGTGCTTTTTTTATGTCAACAAAAGGGCGGGGGGGGGGGGGGGGGGGGGGGAGAAGGGGGCTCGCTCCCTCAGCCTCTCCCTCCGAATAGAGGCCCTCCTCCGCCGGTGCCACGTGCAGAGAATCACCCTCTGCGTGAGACACATAGCGGGGACCCTCCTCCACATGGAAGGGATCCTCAGCAGGCTAACCCTCAGCCCTGTGGGGAACAGTGTTCAGGCCCAGGGTCGCTCACCCTTCCCTGGTCCGGCCTCCACATATGCCTTCCCGCCATTCCCAATCCTCCACAGGGTGAGCCTTTTTCCAGGGGAGAGATGGCCTCCAGATGCTCAACTCTGTCCCTCCATCTGGCCTTCCAAATTTCAGATAGGCTGTTTCTATCTCCCTATCTTCTTCGTTTAGGCTCTCGGGTGGCCCCATTCGGGGCTACTGGGAACCCCCGCGCCCCAGGTACTCCTCCCAGTCCTACCTCTAGATGCTTCCAAGACGGGTAGATTGGCCTACGCCCAGGCATATAAGGATCTCCCTGTCTTATCTCCCCGTGCCCATGAGGGCAGGGCGCTGGCCACTTCCACAGCGATCCAGCGCTCTGTCCTCTTGCACCACATCCTGGAGGCAGCCTACTGGCATCCGGAAAATCCCTTCATAAACTTTTATTTAAGGGATGTCCGCATGTCCAGGGCTGATGGTTCTAGGGACTCCTTTTGCGGCTAACGCAGCCATATCTATTCCTCTGCTAACCCCAAGAACCATTAGGGCACTAAGCCCTCCTCCAATTCCTTTGAATTCTGCTATGGTCTGACATGGTAAAGTATATGACGCCAAAATGGTGAGTTTGTATTATATCCCTGTTTGGCTAGTATACTTACCATGTCAGACACTAATGCCCACCCCACCTTCCCCACTAGCACTATGGTTCTCGGGGTTACCTTGCGCATAGGCCTCGTTGAATGAGGAACAGGAAGTTTACAACGGCTTCTCCCTGCCGGAAGTAGGGTGGGCGTCACGTGATGGTCTTATTTCTGCATTAGCCACAAAAAAATTCGGCCTCGCAGAGCTCACAACTGCCATGGAATGCTATGGTCTGAAATGGTAAGTATACTAGCCAAACAGGGAGTATAACACAAACTCCCCATATTTGGCACATGGCTAGAAATTGTCCAGTAAATCCTTACCCAAACAGTTGAGTTGTTTTGATATTTGTCAGTCTTGTTATATGGAAACCAGTTCAAGTTTTTTAGAAAGGCCATTGTGAATCAGTCCTTTACAGGGTTCGTACACTCCATGAAACTCCTTGAATTCTGAGAGTCAATATTAAGGTCAAACCTCCTTGAAAACCTTTGAAAATCAAATTGGGAAAAAAAATGTAACTTCAGCAATTTTTTAACTCATGTGCGAAGGTCTAGTGCTTCTAGTACCAGCTCTTCAGCCATATGGGACTCGCTTTGCTCAAAGACGTGCTGAAATCTGAAATTCTTTGGACACTGCACACTGTAAACTTGCACCAAACTCTTGTGAACTGAATTCTCAGCTTTTTCAAACAACGTTTCCAGATAGTTAAATCACCAAAGGATTTCAGTGTGGTGAGGGAAAATCCAGATATATGCCGACAATTGGCATTGCACCTCGCTTTCATTCATTGTTGAAAAAAAGAACACAAGAAGAACCAAACTACTTGCTGTTGTTTGATGAAAGTCTAAACAAGAACTGAAGCTAAACAGCTTGATATACATATGTGCATTTGACTTTCCAGACTTTGAGCAGTTCTTTTGTGTGAAATGACTTTTCCAGTTTGTAAAACAACAGCTGGTAAGGTCGGCGAAGGGCAGAAAACAGGTAAGGGGGTATCCATTTACGTATGTGTTGTAGCCATGAAAACTCATTGAATTTTGTTCTCGGGAGTCTGTAGGAACCCTGCTTTAGGACATGTTTGACTGTTAGTGGAGAGTCTGTGAAGGAAGGGAGGAGTATGGCTTGGTTTGGGTGTTTCAGTATTATTACAACGCCAAGACAAGCCAGTGGATGTACTGGGATGCGGAGAAGTCGACGTACCTGCCTGCCCCAACACAGAGCGCGGAGGCCACACAACAGGCCATGGGAACGGAGGCCACAGCGCTGGGCACCACTGACAAAGTGGAGAAGGAAGAGAAGAAGGAAAAGGAGAAGACTAAAGTGGCCAAAAAAATTGCCAAGGTGAGTGAATATATATAGAGACATAGTCATGGAAAGTAGAATTCTGTTGGACCATCTTTTTTTTTTTTTTTTTTTTTTTTTGCTGTCCCAACCTCTGCGCCACCTCGGCAGTGCATCCACGCCGCTCATTCCGACACCCCGTCCACAGCCACAGCCCGGTCGGCCCCGTCGCAGCCCCGGCACCGGCAATCCGCAGGGAGGAGTCAATGTCAAGTCGTCAAGAGGCAACCCACCGGAGGAGACACTGCACTGCTGCCGAGTCACTTCGGTGGTGTTCAGTGGCGCCTGTTCTGATCTAACATACGCAGGACACCACCTTCTAAGCCCCCTACTGACGACAATAATTGCTTAGTCGCGGAGCCAGCGTGAGTGAGCTCTCCCTCCGGAGGGCGCCACCACGTCCATCCAACGACAGCCCCCATGGGCTCGCCGATAACGGTGACCCCGACGGAACCAAACCAAGGCCACAGACGTGGAGAGGACATTGAAACTGAGGTCACCATGAGAGCAGGGCATGAAGGGCCACAGAATTTGAGACATTTTTTTTTTTTTATGCTGATCGATGAGAATGAGGGTGATTAAGATGATGCTACGGATTTCCATTTCGGTCTGAGACTACATGACAGGGCTGTACTCTACGCTTCCTTTCATAATATATCCCGGCGTCAGCCAGGCCCGAGAGATACAGGCACCTGCAGTGTTGGTCAGGAAATTTGAGCAACACTCTCAGAAACGCATCCATTAAGTGGATGAAACTCGACTGTGTGGTCCCAGTCTTCCCAACTGAGTCCGCAGCAACTCAACTCTGGGTAGGAGCCGCTCTGGACAGAAAAACCCACATGACTTCTGATGGGATTCGAACCCACGACCTCCCAGCCAGGAGTCCGCGACGCTAACCACTTCGCCACGGTGGCTGGTCTATTGGACCATCTTGTCTTTCAGAATTGAGAAGCATTTGAACATGTAGCATGTAATTAAAGTATTTGTTGGAATGCATAATAAAAAGCATGAAAAAGGCTATCATGTGATAATGAGGTTCATTTTTTCTCCTTCAGGATATGGAGAAGTGGGCCAAAGCCATGAATGCCCAGAAGGATGCCTTGAAAGAAGAGCAGAGGAAGAACACCACAGCTGCTGGGCGCAAAGAGTCTGCTGCTGCAGATGCAGGCTTTGCCATTCTTCAGAAGTCGGTAAGAACTGTGTGTATGTATGTGTATGGGCACACACATGTGCCTGAGTTGTCTGTTCTGGAGTTAGAAAGTTGTGTGTGTTTGTGTGAGGGTGTGTGTAGTGGTGATCTGTCCTGGGTTTGGATATTGTGAGTGTGTATGTGTGTGTGTTGTAGTCTGTCTTGGGCTTAGCTTGTGTGTGTGTGTGTCTGTTGTTGTCTGTCTTGGGCTTAGCTTGTGTGTGTGTGTAGTGGTGATCTGTCCTGGGCTTGGATATTGTGAGTGTGTGTGTGTTGTAGTCTCTCTTGGGCTTAGATTGTGTGTGTGTGTGTGGTGGTGATCTGTCCTGGGCTTGGATATTGTGAGTGTGTGTGTGTTGTAGTCTTTCTTGGGCTTAGATTGTGTGTGTGTGTGTGGTGGTGATCTGTCCTGGGCTTGGATATTGTGAGTGTGAATGTGTGTGTGTTGTAGTCTGTCTTAGGCTTAGATTGTGTGTGTGTGGTGGTCTGTCCTGGGCTTAGACAATCTAATGAATTTGTTTTTCTCATTTTGTGATGCAGGGGAGGGGGATGGAGGATATATTATTATTATTATGAATACTTATATAGCGCCTATCCTCGGCTAGAGACCAAGCTCTAAGGGCTTTACAATCCACACTCGTTACACAACGGGCTGCCTACCTGGGTAGTGCCGACTGAAGAGCTGCCAGCTGGTGCTTCATTCAGACAATACAGTATATAGACAATTACTGATTTATATTGATAGCAGGATGTTTTTGTTTGCTTTTCTTTTTTTTTTTAACCCAAACAGTAAAGCCCTTTTTCAGATTTTTTTTCCGATTTAATGGTTTTTTGAATTTTTTTTTTTTTTTTCACCAGTTAAAATGATTACTTTATTGTGATTCCAGAAGGAAGACATGAAGCTGATGCCACCTCCACCAGTAAGTGTTTTTGTTCCTTTTGGTGTTGTTTGGATAGATACAACCCGTTTCTGTATGTTTGTCCATCATACTCATTAACTGCTTTGTAAATGAGTGAGAAACACTTTTATTTGTTTTGCTATGTCCTCCTTCCACCCCCCCCCCCCCCCCCCCCACCTTTTTATCATCTCAATAACAGCTATCCAAATTTACAGTCGATCAGTTTTCATAATGATCATATTAACTTAACCAGGTTAACAATAACATAGCTAAATTGAATGATATAATGATTTGTTTTTGAACTAGTTAAGCATACAAGAAAAAAGCAAGATGAAAGCCATTTAATTTTCAGTGAATGGAGGGGCATTGCTGCGGTGACCAGTGAGTCAACCCCTTATGTTCTTTGCTCAGTTGTTTGGTTGGTAATGACTTTTGTTCGCTGCCATATCCTGACACCTTCCCGTACTCTCTTATTTACCGAAGACATTTGAATACAAGTGGATTATTATTACTGTTGTAGATGGCACTGAATCCTGCACCTGAAGTGCTTGCAGCAGCGGCAGCACCAGCTGCCCCTGCGTCAAAGGCAGGATTGGTGGCATCGTATGGCGGTGACAGTGACGACTCTGGAGATGAAGATGATGGTGCAGTGGACGAGAGCAAGCTGGTAGACTGGAGCAAGCTGGCCTGTTTGCTTTGTAAGCGACAGTTCCAGTCTCGGGAAATCCTCACCAAGCACATGCAGTTTTCTGATTTGCACAAGGTTAGTGGTGTCATTACCAATCCATCAGTCAGCAGTGTGGTACTGATCAGAATTCTCTGTTTCTAAAGCTTGATTCTGGAATATTGTGGTATTAGATTAAGCTTTTTTTATCGGCTTGAGATGCTTAAAAGACTACAGCTGGCAAATGCAGAGCTGTTTACCCATACACTTTCTCTGAAAAAGTATGGAAAAATGTGCTTAGTATGGAAACACAATATTGCTTCATGAAATGTTAAAAAAGAGCTTGTCCAAATATGGAGGAAAATCAACCTATTTATGAGTCTATGTCTATCTCATTTCAGCAGTTCAATCAGCCTTTTATCTCAATATCGATAAGCTAAGTTGTTGTTGCCAAAATCAATTGCAGACATTTTTTTTGTGGTCCATTTGTTGCTACAAGATTTGGCACTGATTTGAGGGAACTCCCCAGTCTTGTTCATTGCCGTGCAAACTGGACACTGAACAGCAATGCACAGACATGAACAGTCCACCTTTGATCAAAGAAAGCTTTGTTGGTCGCAGTTTCACAACCGAATTGACGAGGCTTAGCACAAACTTCAAAAGTCAGGAAATGGCAGAAGCAGGTTTTTCAGCTCAATGAAGTCTGCTTGGTTAATGTTGATCTCCAAATGTTTTTGCACAAAATGGATTTGTTTCTGTACCAAAGTCACAGTGAAATACATCTTTGTCATCCTCTCTATTTACATTTTAAAAATAAATCATTGTTTGCATGAAATTCATGCTTTAACTGCTGCTTTTGCTTCTCGGCAAAACTTCAGTGTCAGCCAAGGAAACCAACCAGTTACTGACGTAGTTGGCTTAAATGTATGACACATCCACATCCTGCGCTTCTTATTTCCATATATGCAACAATGCGGTCCGCATGTATATTTGGTGCAAAGTGACTGGCCCAGTTCCCTACACATATAGCTTGTGTGTTTGGCGTCATATACTTTACCATGTCAGACCATAGCATTCAACGGCAGTTAGCTCTGAAAGGCCGAATTTTTTGTGGCTAATGCAGTAATAAGACCATCACGTGACGCCCACCCTACTTCCGCTAGGGAAGAAGCAGGTGTCTACTTCCTGTTCCTCATTTTCAGCTTCGGCCTTCCACCTGACAAGGACAGGTTTTCTTGCTCTGTCTCGCCTATAGATACTTATGTCTTGTGTAAAGATTGCTTGTGTTTGCCTTCTTTACTTGTTTTGTTGTGGCTTATGCTAAACCCTGGGTACTATTGTCACGTGAGGCTTACGGTTGGCGTTTCTTTCATTTATGTTGACACTCTATTGCGTGAGGGCTCGCGTGAGTTTTCAGTTTTCATGATTCCACTAATGATCTATCATTTATGGTCCTTACACTCTCGTGTGTTGTGTTACATCCGTATTATTTTAATTCTCTTTCGATCAAGCTTGCCTCACGGCCTCTTGATGCGGGATGTCTCGCTGGGCGCTAGTTTTTATCCTCGCGCTCTGTTTTTTTTATCCTCGCGCTCTGTTGTTTGATTGCCTTCGGCGATCGTACCGTCGCGCTCTGTTGTTTTTATCCTCACGCTCTGTTGTTTTTATACTCACGCTCTGTTGGTTTTATCCTCGCGCTCTGTTGTTTTTATCCTCGCGCCCTGTTGTTTGATTGCCTTCGGCGATCGTACCGTCGCGCTCTGTTGTTTTTATCCTCACGCTCTGTTGTTTTTATCCTCGCGCTCTGTTGTTTGATTGCCTTCGGCGATCGTACCGTCACGCTCTGTTGTTTTTATCCTCACGCTCTGTTGTTTTTATCCTCGTGCTCTGTTGTTTGGTTGCTTTCGGCGATCGGATCCTCGCGCTCTGTTGTTTTTATCCTCGCGCTCTGTTGTTAGGTTGCTTTCAGCGATCGAGTTCTCCGCCGGTTGCTCAATCCGCCATCTTGCCTCACCTCAAGCCGGTCTCGCTATCCGCCATCTTGCCACAGCACGTGATCGTCTTCTTTCTAGTTGTGCCTAGGTTTACTTGTGCTGGAGGTTTCCTCTTCTACAATAGTTATTGTAATTATCTTAAGGTCGATTGAGTTTTCCTCCCGATCTCTCGATCCACCTCCTTGTCTCCACTAAACCCTGATACTATAGTTGCGTGAGGCTTACGCATGGCGTTTTATTATTTTATTTTGTAGCGCTCGGCAATCGAGTACCCCTCCTGGTCTCTCGATCCACCATCTTGCCTCACCTTGTGTTCGTCCTCTTCTAGTTGTTACTAGGTTTAGTGGGCTGGAGGTTTCCCCCTGCACATTGGTTATTGTAATTACCTTAAGGTCGATCGAGTTTTCCTCCCGATCTCTCGATCCACCACCTTGTCTCCACTTTGTGGATGTGTGCTCCGTGTTTGTTCCGCCACCATAGCCCAACATGGTGAAGGGTAACGACGGGTTGAGCACGTCTCTCTCCAGAAGTCGCTCTTTGCCCTGAAGAACCCATGTACCGATTCCATGGAACAAACCGTTCTTGCTTTGGAAGAACGTACGGCCGGTGTAGAGAGGGGTTCTGCGAAGGGGACGCGCGACCATTTTGATACCTCCTCTAACTGACCGACGGATGCACGATCACGGCAAAGGCAAAGGCAAGCTGCCACCTTACAAAGTGCCTTTCTGTTCATCCCTCTTAAAACTAAAGGCAAGGCTCCCCTCATTTAGGGGAGGCCCGTTTTAGAATTCACACTCAAATTCTCCTTCTCCCTCCTTTTTTACCTGCTGGCTTGCCTTCTCCCCTTTGCACGGGTGAGACACACGAAGACACGGGCGACTGGCGTGAATCTTCGACGCTTGGCCACCCCATCTTCTCTCCCTATCTTGCCGCGTCACGTGACCTTTGGTCCCTGGGATCTTTACCGAGGCACGCACTGGCATGGGTGACGGGATGGCTACGGAATCAGCACCTGTCACTCGCCTCAATGAGACTGCTGCTATTATCCCCACCCCCACCCCCACTAATAGCACGCAGGCCCATGGCGCTCTCCCCACCGTGCACAAGTGCAACCACCACTAGTGCACGAGGAGCGTCCATCCTCTGGTGGCGGAGTTATGTCCACTCCCTGCACTCCCTGGTTGCACACTGGACATAACTCCGGGTCAACCTCTCCAGGAACCTGACACTCCTGATCCTTTGGATGAGGTTGGGGAATTCTCCTTACCCTCATCTTATGACCTGTCTGCTATTTAGCAGTGGCGCCCTATCTTGTCTTGAGAGAGTCCCTACCCTCGGACAAGTGCTTGGCAGTGTCAAGATCCGCTCCAGCCATCCCGGCCAAGTGTGCTTGCGCCAGACTAGTCCCCCTCTGTTCCTGTCTTCCATTTGGGAGTGTCCGGCAACTCTATCCAGGGGTGCGCAGGTCATCCCTCCTCCAGGGAATTAATCTGTCTCGGCCCCAGAGGCGGCCCCTGCAGGCACGTTCCTCAGGGACCCCCGACGGCCCCACATCTCCTCCCTGTTTACCTAGGACTTCCCGGTGGCCAGGGAAATTGCCGTTTCTCCTGCCGACCGCCGGTTGATCCCCCATTCGGTTCCTCCCCCTGCCACTTTGATCTCCCTCAAAACCCTAGTGGAATGGGACCGCATTGCCAGATCGGGGATCCAACACATCACTGCTGGTCATGAATTTTCACATGCTCATGCAGCATGGGGAGGAGATCTGACCGGAGGAGGACGACTCGGTCTCCGTGTCCTCGGACGCTTATGACGCTCAGACACACTCAGAGACTGACTTACGGTCCTTCAGGGACCCCATGATGTGAATCCTAGTCAACAGGAGTTCACATTATCTTCGGCTGTGGCAGACAGCGCAGCCAGGAGGCATTTTAGTTATTTATTGGCCTGCAGAGATTCCTTCCTTTCGAAAGCTGATCTCTTCCCGTAGTGTAGCTGGCCCTGCGGTACATTCCGGGCCGGCAGCAGTTGCGCTTCGGCGACTATTCGGCTGCCTTTATCACTCATTCAGCTAAGAGCGTAAAGAAGCAGCCTCATACGCGGCCAGCCCCCCCCCCCCCCCCACCCCCCACCCCTCCCCCCTCTTCAGCCTCGCCCTCCCAAACCCCAACCTTATCAGAAGCAGGCCCCATCCCGCACTGCACAGCCCGCCCAGCGCTCTTCTCCCCCCTCTCGGCCTACATGAACCTCCCCAAGCACATTTTCATTGTGGCCGTCAGGGACAGCCCAAGAGGTGTCTGGAGGACCCTCCTACAGGGGAGCCGGAGCAGGGAGAACTCGGTCCGCTACAACCCTGCCCCTTGGCCCCTCTGGCAGGCAGCCCACCCCTACACGCCCACCAGTGAGACATATGGGCCTCAACCCATGGATAGTAGCGGTCCTAGAGGAGGGGTTCCGTCTGCCTTGGGCCCACGAACGCCCTCCTCTGATGCGTTTTCCCCCTCCCTCTCCCAGCCATACCTCCCGGGCCCGGTGTCAATCTCCTGTCTGGGTATGAGATTCGTCACACTCTCCATGATGGTCTCCCCGACTCCAGAGAGGTCCTCCCGTACACACCCCTGCCAGAACCCTTACCTCCATCCTAGGGATGATGGAGTCCCTCGTCCCTCATTCCCCTAGGCAGGGTCCCCAAGCACCAACTTCTAGGGAGTTCCGTCGTCGATGGTCTCGAACTGCCGACCGCAGGGATCACTCCACCTCCCTGGGCCCTTGGTTCGAATGGGCCACGGATGAGTGGCTCGACCCTTCCACCCTATCCCCGGGGTTCCCATGTCCCTCACAACCCTACCTCTGGAACTCTATACAGACGCTTCCAACTCAGGCAGACGCCCACTTGGAGACCCTTCATGCCCCCGGAGTGTGGGGTTCAGAGACGGCTCGCCCCCACATGAACGTCCTGGAATTGGAAGCAGTCGGGCTTGCCCTCCTCCACTTCCAACCCAGGTTTCTCACCGACTTGTTTTCCTGTTCTCGGACAACACTGCAGTGGCAGGGCATGTCAACAGGGGAGGGGGGGGGGGGGGGGGTTGTTGGTCCCTCAGTCTCTCTCTCCGATCAGAGGCCCTCCTCGCTGGTGTCACTATAACGCGGGGAATACTCTCCGCGTGAGGCACATAGTGGAACCCTCAATATCTTAGCGGACTCCCTCAGTCGGTCCAAGGCCCTCCTCCACACGGAATGGACCCTCAGCAGGCTGCCCTCCTCTCGGTGTGGAAACATTGGGTCAGGCCCATGATCGACCTCTTTGCTCCTCCCTGGTCGGGCCGCATAGCATACGCCTTCCCTCTACTCGCGATCCCCCACAAGGTGATCAGGAAAGCAAGACTGGTAAGACCCAGGCTCATCCTCATCGCCCACGGTGGCCGACCCAGTCCCGGCTCCCGGACCCCAAGGCTCTCTCCCATGTTCCCCCTCTCCAGCAGGGCACATGTTTGGACATGCTCAGACAGCCTCGCTCGGGTCGCCCCCACTCCAACCCCAGATGCTTCACCTCATGCCTGGCTTCTGTGCCAGCCCAATTGCGAACATCTGCCCGCCCTCCCAATTGGACAGATCCCAGTCCGTCCTAGACATACTCTCGCTGGCAGGGGCCTTGCTAGACCTTCGGGACTTGCCTACGGTCTCACGCAGAGCCAGCACCTGGTCTCTCTACAATTCCGTTGGGGGAGATGGGTCTCCTGGTGCTGGAATAACTCTGTTCCCCACGACCATCCTTCCAGTTCCAGTTAGGCAACTTTCTATCCCACCCCCCCTTTTTAGAATAACTCCCTTCTCAGAGAGCCTCTAAGGGGGTAGCTGCTAGCTCCATTTGGGGCTACAGGCCAGCCATCTGTACCACTATTCACCAATTCGGCGGCCCCCTTTTAGAATAACTCCCTTCGCAGACAGATTCTAAGGGGGTAACTCTACGCGAGTCTCAGTCCCCTAGGCGGGTCCCTCTTTGGGACCTCTTCATTCTCCTTGACACTCTCTGAAAACCCCTTATTGGGGACCCCAGAGACATTGCCTTCCACAGGAACGGTGCTGTCTCTCTCTCAAGTTTCTTCCCAAATTCTTAGCTAAGAATCAGGAACCAGGCACAGCCTCTCCCTCCCTCGTCATCCGCTCACTTGCGGATATCTGGGGAAAAGGGAAAGCGGGGGGACATGGACCTGTGCCCTCCTAGGTGTCTGAGATACTGCTGGGAACGCTCATGCCCCAGGCGCTCCTCCCAGAGGCGTCTCCTCATTCCATCACCCCCAATCATCATAAAACTTCTCTCTGGCACTATCTCTAGGTGGCTTTCCTAGACGGTCAGATCGGCTTACGCTCAGGCATATATGGATCTCCCCATCGTATCTCCTTGGGCCCATGAGCTCAGAGCACTGGCTACTTCCGCAGCGTTCCAGCGCTCTGTCCCCTTGTGCCACCTCCTGGAGGCAGCCTGCTGGCGTTCGGAAAATCCCTTCCTAAAACTTCAAGGGATATCCGCATGACCAGGGCTGATGGTTCTAACGCGGCTAACGCAGCCATATCTGTTCCACTCCTAACCCCAAGAACCATTAGGGCACTCAGCCCTCCTCCAATTCCTTTACATTCTGCTATGGTCTGACATGGTAAAGTATATGACGCCAAAATGGGGAGTTTGTATTATACTCCCTGTTTGGCTAGTATACTTACCATGTCAGACTCTAATGCCCACCCTACCTTCCCCGCTAGCGCTATGGTTCTCGGGGTTACCTTGCGCATATGCCTCGCTGAATGAGGAACAGGAAGTTGACACCGGCTTCTTCCCTGGCGGAAGTAGGGTGGGCGTCACGTGATAGTCTTATTACTGCATTAGCCACAAAAAATTCGGCCTTTCAGAGCTAACTAACTGCCGTTGAATGCTATAGTCTGACATGGTAAATATACTAGCCAAACAGGGAGTATAATACAAACTCCCCATTTCTGTGGGGTTCCTGTTATCAAAAATACATAACTCATTTTAATGTTGTTGTTGTTTTTCTAATATGACTTCAGCTTCCCTTCTCTCCTCCACCATACTCCTTCCCCTAGCAGTCCACCTCTTCTTGCAACTTGGGTTTGGACCAACTTTTGTAGGGAATCTAATTTCAACATTTTAAGCATGTTAGTATGAGAAATAGCAGTCATAGCAGTAAGAATGAAAATAATGGAAAAAAAAAATTGAAAATGATAATAGTAATAATAATAATAAAAACAATAATAATGACAATAATAATGAAGGTTAAAGATCACATTGTCTTGAGAGTAATGTCTCTTAAAGGGGTATGGGAAAGTAGAATTTAGACCCCCAAAAATGTTGAAATTTTGTGAAATGTTTCATTGACAACTGCCCCATCCCCACCCCACCTCCCTCTCTCTCTCTCTCTCTCTGTCTCTTTGTCCCTCACATACAGACGCATACACCATCATACACACACACACTCACTCACTCACAACACACACACACACACACACACACACACACACACACACACACCACAACATTGAGATAGAAGAGAGGCTGTTTCTCACAACGAACAGCCATGCAAATGAGAATAGTTAAATAGGTCTGTTTGCTGACAGTAACATTTGATTTCTCATTCTCTGGATAAACAAGCCTGACTGTTGATACAGTAGTTACAGAACTGATGGTTTATGTTGTTATGAAGTTTAGGATTTGGATACAGTTGAGTTATTTTTGCTCATTTTGAGGATCAGTGTAGTTCAAAGATGCAAAATTTTTGCAAGATGAAAATGATTATGAATATTTATATGTATGCATATATCCTGAATAAGTGAGAGGCTGGAAACAAAATAAGGAAGTAGGGAAGCAGAAAATCATCAGAAATATTTAAAGGTGTCTGAATGTTAACAAAAAAATGGAAGGGTATCTGACTGCTAAAAGTTATAGGTAAGAGCTGTTTTCGACATAGAATGAAAATGCATCATTTTGCACACAGGAAAAAAGTAAGTGTTAGATGTTATGTTGTGTTCAGATATTGATTTTTTTAATTTCAAAATACTGAAAACCTACACCATGAATACTGAAACAGGTCTGCAGATATTTCCATGTTATGTGTTGGAAATGCAGATATGATCGATGTCAAATTGTCATAAGGCATTGACATGATCTGCATAATGTATGCATGTTTTAGTTTGTTTATAAGGCCTTTTCATTTTGAAACTCAGTAGACCAAAATGGGGGATTAAAAAGATTGAAGTTTTTGAGTGTGTGCTGTTTTGCTATTGTATTACTGCTGTTGGATATTCCAGTAGGTGTTCCTTCGCTTTTTCAATTTGATTTCTATCCGTGTTTGCAGGCAAACCTGGAGAACCTGAAATCCAAAGCAGCAGGCAAAGTAGAAAAGAAGGAGGTAAAGTATATCCTGAGAGCCGCAGTGGCTTTTCTGCAGTGTTAATCCAGAAGATAGTAGTAGTGTTTCCCTGTCTGTCTATAAGTCCAAAAACAATGGAAATGACAGTGGAAGAATAAAGCTTGCTGGGAATAGTAGTGTAGGTGGGGAAGGGGGGGGTGCCCTCATTTCTTTCCCTGATGTAGTCAGCTTCACTGTTCTTGTGCAAAGCCTGAGAGCTGTTTCGGAGACGAGTCGACTTTTGTCTTTCAGTATCGAGACAGAGCGAAAGAACGCAGACAGAAATACGGGATGCCTGCCCCACCTGAGCCTCGAAAGAAGGCAGGCAATGATGAACCCGAGGTGTAAGTCTTCTGACCATGGCTGCTTTTCTTCACATTGTTATTGGTCGATTCATTTTGTGCTATTTTTATGTGTATGTGTGTGATTGTTGGTGTGCAAGGCTGTTGAGCATTGATACATTGCTGGTTTTTAAGTCGCTGGCATATTCTGAAGAATTGGTGATATTAAATGCCGGAAATATCGGCTTATGAGATGGACTTGAATAGTCTGTTTCCAAACATAATTTGCATGTGAATGGAATGTCCATATTTCTTCACTAACCTACTGGAACATTGAATGTCCAGAATGGAGACCCAGTGTGATGCTGGCAAGACACCAGTTTACCACCGTTTTCACAACAAATATGCCACTGCAAAAATAATAATTGATAAGCTATGCTATGGCATTATCCAGTGACTGATTTGTAGGCACAAGCTGCTCTCTAATCAACCGAAGTAGGCAAGTCAGAATTACTGCATTTTAGCCTGAAAAGCCAGCAAAAAATAGTGCATGTTGCTGGGTTCCATCAATTGTTGAAAGGTGGTATGGTAGAAAGTTAAATCCTAGACTAAACATGACGCTACAGGTGTAAGAAGCAGCATAGTTTGACTTGTTCTCCCTGACCCTGCCATTGCTCCACAATGAATTAACTTGGCAGCATTTTCTATCAGGCTATGTGAAAATGACACAACAGGTGTTCAGAGTACTACACCTTGACCTGTTCTCCCTGGCTCCATCATTACCTGACAATGAAATAACTTGGCAGCATTTTCTATCAGGCTGTGTGAAAATGACACTACAGGTGTTCAGAGTAGTACACCTTGACCTGTTCTCCCTGGCTCCATCATTACCTGACAATGAAATAACTTGGCAGTATTTTCAGGTGTGCCAGTTTTCCAGCTTTTCAGTGGATTTGTGTTTATTTTTTCTCAGATGTCCGTCTGCATTTCTGCCTGTGTTTTTTTCTCAGATGTCTGTCTGCATTTCTGCCTGTGAATGGCTTTTGAAGATCGAGTGATATCTTGTATGGATTAGATTTCAGCCTTCAAGGAGTATTGGTGTGTTTTGTGCGCTTCTTGATTGGAGTAGAAAGTGTACAAGCAAGGTGCTTTGAAAATAAAATGGAGGGTGCTCTTCCTTTGCTATTTACAAAACCAAGACTCCAGCTTTAACTTCAGTGTCCATCTTGCTGTAGGGGCAGAGCAGAATCAACTCTTTACTTCTCCATTGGCAAACGGTGGTTCATGTCACTTGTTCTGCCTGGTGTTGGCTGGCATTGTGTCGTCTCACAGTCAGTGCTCGAGGGGCCCACAGTCAAGAGCTAGAGCGATCAGCTTGCTGAGCTGATGGTCAAGAATTCAAAGCAGTTGTTGGGTTAGATTTTCACAGGTAGGAAGTCCTCTTTGTCCACCTTGCAGTGAACGGATACCTGATTCATTTCAGTGAAGGTTAAGGTGGCATTAGCAGTAGAGAGTCCTGAGCCCCTCATAATGCAATGCAAATTACATTGTGAACTCTGTACAGTTCACCTCTCTATAGCCATTATTCGGCTTTGGGGGACATCCAACCTCGAAGTATTTTGATTGCTGTTTTGTTTCTCTTCAATTGTCAGTGACTTTGGTTCCATGTTGTCCTAACAGTTTGTGAATTTCAGCACTGCAGTGGAGTTGATATTCATTATCTGTAACATTAGAAAGGGTTTGCGTCAGTTATGTTTTCCCAGTATTAGCTCATGTTAAAGGAAAATGGTGCAATTGAACATGCACAAACAAGTGACACAGATTTCCATAGGTCATCAGTTGAGCCTTGTTCAAATGGATCAGCAGACAGGAGCAGATTAGACTCTACATCTCACTAGAATTGTATATGAATGTACCAGTTGAAATTCATGTGGATTCGGAGGAAGTTTATAGGGGTACTTGTGTCTTACTGCACAGTCTGTAATGGATTTAGAGTCTGGAGCACTGACTGTGAAGATGCCTACATGCCAGAACAACCTTTTGACAGTCAGAATGTACAGCTTTTGGTTTGGATGAAAGCACTGGTATGATACCCTTGTATTTGCTTGCTGTCCAAGAAGTGAATAAGACTTAAAATCTTTGCAACAGTGGAACACTTTGCAGTCGTCAGTGCTGTAAACAATTTGCTTTGTGGCACAGTCTTGGCCTGAAAAAGAAAGTGGCCACAGGGTGGATGGATACCCCTTTGAATGGAAAGGTCAGGAAAAAGAGCAGGTTGACTGTTGAATAAACTGGCTCAGAGGCCAGATGGCCCCAAGTGCCTGTGTGGTGTGATCTTAAGGGCTTGACTTGGAGTTGGTGCTTACTGATGCATAGTGAACAGATGTTCTAGGATCAAGTATTTACAATCTTCCAGAAGACATTTTTTTGAGGTCTGTTTTGTTCAGTTCTAGTGGCTCAATTATCATTCATATTGTGCCTGAAAAGTCCACTCTTGCTGCGCATGAAATTATGGGAACCATTCGTCACTGAGTACATGAAAATGCCCAAGTGTTGGCACTGTTAGAAGCCTGCTACTTCACGAGAACACTGGGGAAGGTATACTTCTAGTTAAGCGTGATGAGCAGCAAGGCATCCAACACTAGCCAAGGTAGCTACAACTTGTTAAAAGATAAAACTGGATGAGCAGCAAGGCATCCAACACTAACCAAGGTAGCTACAACTGGTTAAAAGATAAAACTGGATGAGCAGCAAGGCATCCAACACTAACCAAGGTAGCTACAACTGGTTAAAAGATAAAACTGGATGAGCAGCAAGGCATCCCACACTAGCCAGGGTAGCTACAACTGGTTAAAAGATAAAACTGGATGAGCTGCAAGGCATCCAACACTAGCCAAGGTAGCGACAACTTGTTAAAAGATAAAACTGGATGAGCAGCAAGGCATCCCACACCAGCCAAGGTAGCTACAATTTGTTAAAAGATAAAACTGGATGAGCTGCAAGGCATCCAACACTAGCCAAGGTAGCTACAATTTGTTAAAAGATAAAACTGGATGAGCTGCAAGGCATCCCACACCAGCCAAGGTAGCTACAACTGGTTAAAAGATAAAACTGGATGAGCTGCAAGGCATCCCAAGTCTTCCCTGTCTATCCTACAGCCCTGACTCGGGGCCCCTGGCCATTTTTGGTTATTTCTGTTTTGTTGATGCAGATACCGGTAAGACAGAAAATGTTTTCTAGTCCCAACATCAGTAAGAAGCAGGGGTTTCAGAGGTCTTCTTCTTGTCTCTACTGGAATATCAGAATGCATCTGAAACATGGCTGAGACTTCTTGACAGTGTGCGACTGGTAGAGGAGAGTACTTTGAAAGACAAACATGAATACAGATCTACACATGCTGCCTCTATATGCTTGATATCAAAGCAGATCATAAAGAAGATATTTGCTCTGTATCACTCAGACTTAATCTGCTTGTGTTACATGTTTTGATGGCACTCATGCAGAAGAAAGCACAAAGAAAGTTCCAAGGTTTCCTAATTCTCCAATCTGTACTTTGCATTAATAGTAAAAGAAACGTTCAACACAAATTAACTTTTTTCTTTTTTAAAGACTATTTTAATCTTTGATCTTGAAGATAGTTAAACAGACAAATTAAAATAAATGCAATGTCTGTGTGGTTGATGTGAAAGGACATTTTGAGGTGGGGACATGTAAACTACAGTAAAACTAGGAAGGTAATTTTTGCTCTGTATTGAAGTAAAGGCACTTTTCTGATGCTGTTTGTTGTATCCATTCAACTAACACTTTAATGTACACCAGCAGAAAGTCTTTTCTGCAGGACTCCTGTTGACGTGCATTTTGGCATCATGACAAAAAAGATATTCTTCAGAATTAATGCGTCATGCCATGCAGCAGTTGATACTTTGAAATTTGAAAAAAGAAAAAGAAAACAGTAATTAGTGTCAACCTTTTTAAATTTCTTCATTGCACGCATGCGCAAGAGACCAAAATTTGTACACAAGGTCAGAAATAATTGCGGCGGTTTTCCCGTTCAGTGTAAAGCTTGAAGAAAGAGAGGATGATCATTTCTTGACACAACCACAGACTGCCCCCACACACTGCATAACCGTGCATGGCAAGCTGAAAATAGAAAGTGTAAGCCAGTTGATGCCGCAGAATTAAAAAAGCAAAATGGCAACCTTTGATTCAAGGCTGAAAGGCGAATGAAATGGTTCAGATGCTGAGAGACCCGTTAGAATTCAGTTCTTGGGGTAATGGTAACCAGCTGCAACCCTCCTCACTGCATTCAGACTCAGAACTTGACTGTGGCAAAGACTCGAATGATGGCTGGGGTGAACGGGAATATCACTCTGTCTTAATCATGTAGATGAAGTTATCATTTCTTTTTCAAATATCCTACTTTCCTCCATTCTCCTCATTCCTTCTTCAGCTTGGCTTTGTCAACCAGTCTGGAATGCTCCCCCATCCACTTGGCTTACTCCAGCACTCGGTCATTTGATATTCCCCTTCTACTGTCCAACCCGCCTTGTCCTGTTAGAACTGATTACTTGCATGTCTAACTAGCACTTGGTGAATTTTGTTTGTGCAAAGTCAGTTCTACAAATCTTCATTTGTTCTTTGCAGAAGGCTCGTTTCCTTCACACTGTCTTACACTTTTAACAGGGATACAGTTGCATGCATTTTCATATTATATGCACACATACAGCACACATCCAGATACCCACACCCAGACAGACACAGACACACACACGCACACACACACACATACATGCATGCTTACACATGTATACACATGCACTCACACATACACATGCAGTACCCCTTAAAATTCACTGGTGTTTTTTGAAGTTTAAATGAAAGAAGTGGGAATAAATTTGAATGATATAACTTCATTGACGACAGAGAGCAGTATCGTTTCAGAGAAGAGTACAGTTTTGAAGTGAGCAATCAGTGCGACATATTTTTGCATGCGACAGAGAGCAGGGTCGTTTCAGAGAAGAGTACAGTTTTGAAGTGAGCAATCAGTGCGACATATTTTCGCATGTAAACACCACTCTGTATGAAAGCTCATAAGTTCACTGTGCTGTGTGTTGTATCCTTGGCAAACTTTTCGGGGCATATGTTGTCACATGTAAAGATACACAAACTCGGCTTTTGGTTTACAAACTAAGAGGAAACAACATTGAAATTTTCTGTGTTCAGTACTTAATGCTAGAAAAATGCCCATTGCAAGCAGCGGCTTAACTCTGGTAACAAAAAAGAAAAACAAAGGTCATTAATTGATGACATCTTATTTTGGCCTCATTGTTAGCATTCTGCAGTCTTGTATTAAATTACTGAAGTATGCAAGCTATACATGATGAAAAAAATATATTTATTTTCGAGGTTTCCAAACAGATTTTTAAAGTCTTGTATTAAATTACTGAAGTATGCAAGCTATACATGATGAAAAAAATATATTTATTTTCGAGGTTTCCAAACAGATTTTAAAGTCTTGTATTAAATTACTGAAGTATGCAAGCTATACATGATGAAAAAAATATATTAATTTTCGAGGTTTCCAAACAGATTTTTAATGGGTGCTAACTGACAGAATTTTGCTATTTATAAGGTTTTCAAACAGAGTTTACACAGGTGCTACCCTGTAGATTTTTGCAAGTTTTAAAACAGAAAGTGTGGAAGGTACTTGTGCATACCTTCATAGGTTTGTACTGTCCATAAACAAATGCGTTGTTGTTGTTGATGTTTCCTTGGTGGTGTAAAGCAGTTCTCTGTTAAAAGTAATACTTACTGTTGGATCATTCACGCATCACCAGGTCGGCTGTGTTTTGAAATGGCAGTTGCCTTCGTTCCACTACCTTGTTAAGGAGAAGAGCAAAGTGACATCTGCTCTGACTGGAAAACAATCTGAAGAGATAACTATTATTGCTGGTTTTACAGAAGATAAGAACATACTGTTTGCAGAAGATAAGGACATACTGTTGAATGGTCAAGGAATGGCCTGACTAGTCTCTTTCAATTGAAGCTTGCATGTGCTAGAGTTACAGGGTGTGGTAGGAATGTGGAAATTTAAACTTCAACACTGTATCAAGTTTCAGAGAGGCACCACACCTTATGTCAAAATAGGACAAATTAGCAGGCATCAAGACAGCTGATGATGCTGCTGAGTTTCATTGGCTGTGTATTTCACAGGCCTGTAGGATTACTCCCATGAATAGAAAATAAGAAGTAATATCTGGCTATCATAGAGTATATCTGTAATCAAATTATATACACTCTTGACATTTTGTCCAGACTTGGCATCACATAGCTGAACCTATTTTGTCACCTCTACTTCTGAGAATTCAGAGGCAAAAATGTTTTATCTTTTAGGAGGTTGAAGTGAAAGGATTTTTGTTTTTGTTTTTTGCTTGTTGGTAGTTGCTGTTTTTGTTGTTGTTAGCGTCCTCTTCAGCCCTGCCTACATATACTGCAACATGCTCAGAAACTGGGATAGACATGGAGGTAAATAAAACCTTGTTGTGATAGACATGGAGGTAAATAAAACCTTGCTGTGGTAGACATGGAGATGAATAAAACCTTGCTGGCTGTACTCAAGCTGACTACATACCTGCCCCTTTTCCGTGACAAAGCAGCACAATCTCACTTGGCTTGTTTTCTCCAGAATTGTCACTTTGTTCATGAAGTTGTCCTGACACCTGAACACCAGGTATTTCTAAGTGGGCACGCAGAGCCTTTTGTATCCCACCTATTCCCTAGTTTCTTACTGCATGTCTCCCAGCCGTGACAATGGGCACATGGAGCCTTGTGTCTCCTACCTATTCCCTAGATTCTTATAGGGGTATCTGCCTGTTCCAGCAGTGACATTGGGCACACAGAGCCTTGTGTCTCCCATCTATTTCTCGGATTCTTACTGGGGAATTTGCCCATCTCTCAGCAGTACCAGTGGACACACGAGCCTTGTGTCTCCCATCTATTCCTCGGATTCTTACTGGGGAATTTGCCCCTCTCTCAGCAGTACCAGTGGACACACAGAGCCTTGTGTCTCCCATCTATTCCTCGGATTCTTACTGGGGAATTTGCCCCTCTCTCAGCAGTACCAGTGGACACACAGAGCCTTGTGTCTCCCATCTACCCAGATTCTTGCTGGGATATCTGTCCATCTCCCAGCATGTTTTATACTTGGAGATCCTGTGTTTACTGGTATTGTGTTAATGAGTGTTGGTGTCTGTGAAGTGATTGTGTTGTGACAAGATTTGCTGATGGGAAAATGTCTGCTTGTTATTTGGTTCTTGATTTAGCTTTGTCATGTGATAAGGAAAATGTCCATTACATGTGGATCAGTTCATCGGGTTTTATTGTTGCTTTGTTCTGCATAGTTTGGGGGGAAAAAAAGAAGAAAAGGAAAGAAACAGAGTGAAACTATTAAAGACTAAAGCGTGGTTTGGCTTGTTGCTTACAGCTACGAGCAGCCCACCAAGGCGGGGATTGGGGCGGAAAACATTGGTAACAAAATGCTGCAGAAAATGGGCTGGTCACAGGGTCTGGGCCTTGGCAAAAGCAACCAGGGGCGCACTGCACCTGTTGAGGTATGACTCTTTGGATCTGTTGTGTAACTTACGTTAGTATAGCATTAACTCTTTGGATCTGTTGTGTAACTTATGTTAGTATAGCATTTGTTTTGAAGGTGGGTTAATGTCGTATTTGTTTTGAACATTATAAATGGAAAGAATTCTGTTTTGTTTATGGTGGCAAAATATTGTTACTACAATCTAAATTATTTGTTCAGTCTAGAATTTTCCTGGTCTTGAAATTGTTTGGTATTGAGTATGTCTGTTTGCATTAGTTTTGTGTAGATTTGTATAGATTTCTCAAATTTCCACATAAAGTTCACTAGTTTTGGGCTGTTGCTTAAAAGATAAAAAGTAAACACAGAGTAACAGCTTTTAGCATTCTGCTGTACAGAGAATGTATAAATGCTTACAAACAGCAAAATTATCTCAGGCAATGACAAAATGATCTACTATCATGCTCATAGTTGGGAAAAGCACTGGGTTATATTCAACACACACACACACACACACTGGAAGAGGATCATGAATTAGCTTGTGTATAGTGTCAGTTCCCGAAAGTGATTACATTGGTGGGGTCAGTGGGCTCAGAAATGAGATTATAACAATAGTGGGTATAGTGGTCTTTTTGTTCCTTTCTTAGAACATGGGTTTACAATTGGTGAGGTTTTTTTTTTTCTTTTAACAAATGCAGCCATGTTAAATACTACCATAAAGGTAGCCACATTCCATTTTGTGGATGATGTTTAAACTTGTTACCAGCGTGCAAGTCATCCATCCATTGGCACGATTCCTTTTCTTTTTGGAAAGGAGGGGTTCGATGTCTGTGCAAGATCTATGTGTGCATCTACATATGGGACCCTAGTCTGAAGTGTCATTTAAGGGTGAAGGAGGGGATTGAAGGCTGTGTAGATGTTAACTCCACAGAGGAACTGTCTTCAAACCAAGTTAGGGTAGTTGACAGGAATTGAACCACCGCCCTTTGGAGAGGAGTCAGACGCCATACTGTCCAGGCAAATGAGGTCCTCGGCTAGTGGTGGTATGCACAGGATTTGTCCTCCCACCTATCTCCTGTTTGTTGCCATGATGTCCCTTATAGGAAGTGGTAGCTTTAACAGTTGGTCATAGACATTGCCATTCTGCTTGTGTGCAGACTCAACGGCGGGCAGCTACAGCAGGCCTGGGAGCCAAGGGGGCAGACATTGTGGCAGAGGAAGGTGCTACCTACAAAGACAATGTGAAGAAAACCTTGTTTGCTAGATACAACGAACCAGAGTGAAGGAAGCCTGTAGGTTGAAAACAACAGACCCAGTGAAAAGACAAGGACCTTGTGCCTCACGCCAGCTCATTTTCTGCAGTCATTTATTGTTTTCAGCTTTATCTTTTGATAGAGTTGGGGGCATAGGGGTCTTATTGTTTCTGCAATCAGTAGTGTATAGATTTATTGCCAGCATCTCTTTTGTGTGAACTGTGGCAGTTTATGATTTATTGATATTGAGGAGATTACTATGATCATGAAGACAGATTCAGTGTCTGTTACAGTATGTAGTGACATGCAATAAAATGTCATGAAAACATGAAGTATGTGTAAATCTGTGCATATTATGATACAACATGCTGTTATCATACTGTGGCCAAGTGAAGTATGTGTAAATCTGTGGATGCTATGATACAACATGCTATTATCATACTGTGGCCAAGTGAACTTGGATTTCAGTAGTTTGTGTGTGTGTGTGGATAGAAATGAGAGACTGTTTAATTAATTCAGTTAGGCGCTGTCGGTCAAGTTGTTGTTGGTGTGTGTCTGGCCTACCTGCGTGTTTTCTGTGTGAATGAAACACTCGGTTTGTGTGACCGCATGAACATTGACCAATGTGCATAAAGTAGGAATGATACAGTGTAGGTTTTATGTTTCTGTCAGTGACCATAATGTGACCGTCTTGAATAGTGATTGCAAGTGGCAAGAGATCTATATGTGCGGCAGACTGACTGGATGTATTTGTGTGACCGCATTTCTTTGTGATGGATTGAGTTGGTGTATTTTGTTTGACCGAGTTTGTGTGTGACAGATCAACTGGGACCAAGTTTGGCTAGTTTATTGCAGTGTGAGATTTCTCTGAAGAGCTGCAGGTCAAACTAATGCACACCTACTCATAGGTGGTGACTTTAACCTCCCTAGCTGGGACTGGCCATCGATGAGCCTCAGGCCAAAACCAGCCTGTTCTGGCCTTCACAGTCACATTGTGGACTTGTTAAGTGACCTTGGCCTTGAGCAAATGTGCCATGAACCAACCCGAGGTGACGGTGTCTAGGACCTTATTGCTACCAACTGTCCTGACCATATACCCCGCACAGAGACTATGCCTGGACTTTCTGACCATGTTCTGTGAAATGCCAGAGGGCATCCGGCACTAGTGTCGCACCACTCAAGAAGAATGGTCGCTTGATATCAGATCCACTAGCACAGGCAGAACTTCTAAACGACCGGTTCCAGTTTGTCTTTGGCAGCAGACATGGATATACAGGCAAGGAATTTCGACACAAGACAGGACTGACAGGTGGAAACTATCCCACACTGAAGGTCGTCCACATAAGAGACGGGTGTGCACAAGCTCCTACAGGATCTGAACCCTCACAAAGCAGGTAGCCCGTACGAAATTAGCCCGAAGGTTTTAAAAGAATTAGCAGATGAAGAAGCGCCTAGGGAAATGCACAACTCTGCGTGTTAGCTGAAGCAGAAAGTATGAGAAGTGGGATTACCAACTTCATGGCCACACTTTACAGGCCGCCAACTCCATGAAATATCTTGGAGTTACAATCCATTGTCGGTTAAGTTGGGACGAACACATTGATGCCGTATGCTCAAAGGCCAACAAAGTTCTAGACTTTCTTCAGCGCAGTCTTAAAATCGGTGCACCAGCTGTCAAAGAAAAAGCATACAAGGCCCTAGTTCATCCACTTATGGAGTACACAGCAACTGTTTAGGATCCAACCTCTCAGAAGAACACTAAACTTGAGGGGATCTGACGGGCTGCCCAGTTTGTGTTCAATGGATACCACAATACATCAAGTGTGAGTAAGCAGATTGAGAAGCTCAACTGGCCATTGCTAGAGAATTGCAGGAGGTCAGCCCGCATTGCAATGCTGTTCAAAATAAACAACAGTCTAGTACAGCTCCCTTATGGTGGGTCGGGGCTGCTGTTCAAAATAAACAACAGTCTAGTACAGCTCCCTTATGGTGGGTCAGGGGTGCTGTTCAAAATAAACAACAGTCTAGTACAGCTCCCTTATGGTGGGTCGGGGCTGCTGTTCAAAATAAACAACTATAGCTCCCTTATGGTGGGTCGGGGCTGCTGTTCAAAATAAACAACAGTCTAGTACAGCTCCCTTATGGTGGGTCGGGGCTGCTGTTCAAAATAAACATCATCTAGTACAGCTCCCTTATGGTGGGTCGGGGCTGCTGTTCAAAATAAACGTCATCTAGTACAGCTCCCTTATGGTGGGTCGGGGCTGCTGTTCAAAATAAACATCTAGTACAGCTCCCTTATGGTGGGTCGGGGCTGCTGTTCAAAATAAACATCATCTAGTACAGCTCCCTTATGGTGGGTTGGGGCTGCTGTTCAAAATAAACGTCATCTAGTACAGCTCCCTTATGGTGGGTCGGGGCTGCTGTTCAAAATAAACGTCATCTAGTACAGCTCCCTTACGGTGGGTCGGGGCTGCCTGACAGTGAGCGCAGCCAGGGCAGCAGCTCCACATCACCTGCTGGGTCATGAAGGCCGTAGGATTTTTTGGGTTTTTTTTAATTTTTTGGCACCTCTGTACCATCCACAGGCGGATCCCCGAAATAGTGGCAGAATCATCAACCAGTTGATGGCGGCCACTCAACGGAAGAAGAAGAAGACTGGGTGTAGTTGTATGACGGCATGTGTGTGGACAGAGTGAGTTAATGTATTTTAGTGTGACAGTGGAGAAATGCAGATAAAAAGTCACATGAAGGAGTGGTAATGTGTGGATGTTTTCCCTTGTCTGTGCTCTGAATTGAACTGACTGTTTTGTAGTATCATTTAGCTGGTCACCTTTAGCTGTGTTCAGACCTTCCTCTTTCATTGCCTTGTTGGGTGAGCTCTGAAATTCATATGAATTGTATGGATATTGTGTACAGACTATAGATTGGTGTGGAATGCATTTGACTAAAGTTTGTTGGTGTTTAGATCTTGTTGATCTTGCTGTTCAACACACTCCTGTGCCACGTCTTTGAGTTTATCAGTTGGAACAGGTCCTATGTGTCACCTTTTGTCCATCTGTCCTCTCGCTCTTCTGACTGAAGTCGGTGACATATTGTGAATACACTTGCACAGTCACATGTACATATTTCCTTTTATGATGACTTGTGAAAAATAAAATGAATACAAATGTGTTTTTTTGTGTTTGAGAATATTCTGTTTTGTAGTGGTTTTGTATAGCATGTAGCGTCCACATGGCATAGCGATAATGTGTTTGAATGCGCAGGTGGGCAGGTGCTTTGAGTAACTTGGCTTTATATTTAATCATGTCTCATTTAACTTAGACCCAAACATCTCACCGTCTGTCCATACAGGAAGATGACCCAGAATGTCAAATACATGCGAGTGTGTGAATAGAAGACAAAATGTGCACACACTCGCGTTGTATTAATTAAACTAAGCTGCTACTATACTGAATGTGAAAAAGAACAGAATAAACTGTGGACTAATTGTGCTGTAGAGAATATCTAGTAAGTGACGGATTATGCACAGAAAAAGGTTATTGGTGACCCTTTTTATTTTGAGGTCTTTTACGAAGTTTGGCATAATCATTAATTAAGATCAGCAGTTGTGCAAGTTTTGTTGTAAGCATCTGTACAGAGTAGAGAGGGGGCAACATATTCAGCATGGTTTGTATTGACAGCATCTTCCACAGATAGTGCCTAATGTAAATGCAGAATGAAGATGATATCTTTGTTATGGATGCTTCAGCATTTAAAAATGTGGGATACCACATAAAGCACAGAGTTGAATCAGTCTGAGCTTGATGGCACAAAGAGTTTGAAATCATCCACAGAAAAAGAAAGGTGACATTTAACCGTGACAGCAAAGCAATCCAGGTGAGTGTCGAGCTACTATCCTCCTTCCCCTCCTGCCCCCTCCATCCCAGAGAAAAAAATGGAGGGAGAGGAAGTATTTTGGATAATTTACTTCATACTTAAACGAGATGTCAGATTGTTACTTTGATATATTGTCATGTACCTTTTGCCTGAAATTGGGGGTCAATAGCCAAATTGAGATACCAGTTAAGGTCTGACAATGCTGTTGGGGCCAATCAATCCATTAGTGTTGACCAAACTTTTGGCCGACATCTGGTCCATAATAACAGACTAAATGGAAGTAACACATTTGTCATAGCTTGAATGGTGCAACATAGCATAATGAGAGATCAAACAATCTTAAGTTTTCGGAAATGAAGGCTTACCTGTTTCCAATCAAATCTTTGAGTATACTAACAAAGGCAAGGAAGTGTTTACACATGGAGATCCAAACTCCCTATCTTTCTGAATAAGTTACCAACTCTAATCTTACATTTTGGACAAGAAAGATAGCTGCCATAATATTGCACAATTTGTCAGAAAGTTGTGTGACTTGCTTTTTGATGACATATATGTGTGTCAAACATAGAAGAATATGGAGAAGCGTAGACTGACCACTTGAAGAGGATTTTTAACTTGCAGCCCAAATTTTCAAAAAGTATCTAGAAGAAAGTTTCACAAAGAACTAGAAATAGGAAGTGATTCTGATTTTCCTGAAGTACTATAAGCACAAATGACTACAATAGCATATACTTTTGATGCACCTCAAGATGCACATGATCTGCACAAGAATTCAAACCTGGGGAAATCGGATAACCCTGCACTTCTGGTTTATCATGAAAAACGGGACGAGGGAGTATATTCTGCATTCATGCAAAATGGCATTGATTGGGGAAGGTACACATGGAGATGCAACCAAGTGCTGAAGGAGATTGTACATGCATTCATCATTGCCTGAGGAAATGCTACGTCACCAGTAGTCCCAGCAGTTGCATTCTACACGGCTGGAGGCCACAAATGTCTGACAAGGGTTGACTTCCAGAACCCTTATCTCGCTTATATATGTATATGAGATACTGGGTTCTGGCAGTCAACCCTCATTTTAATCATGATCTGAAACGGCCTTGACATCAGCAGCCTGAAAGTTGGGTTTACCTGTTGAGGTGAACTGGATGACTGGGACTGTGCAGCACACTCTCAATGGGATAACCATCCGGAGGTTATCGGGAAGAGTGATATGAGAGTGGACATAATACTCCACTGGATTCATCAAAGTGAATGATTGAGTGAACTTGCTGTACCCTATGAAAGCAGATTGGAGTAAGTTCACATTTACAAGATTGAGAAGAATGCCAGTGTAGCCAACAGCTTCAGTGAATTGCCATTAGACATTGGACCATTGAATTGTAGATTCATCAGTCTATGATCTCACAAAATAGCTCTTGATTTCTGTTGCAAAGGGACCAGGCAGTGGCAATGGCAGAGATGGCTGAACATCTTTCACTGACGAGCTCTCCCAAAGAGTCTCTTCGTCATGGCAAAACACACGCGCACACACACATTCTCATACACGCAGGCACGCGTGCGTGCGCTCAGATATTTGTGTATGATTTTTTTTCTTCAATTTTTTATTTGCTTTAACGGCGCTGTTTGACTGTACAGGCATCCTGAAGAAGACTTTTACAGGCAAAAGTTCTGGTCAAAATGTTATTAGACATGCTGTCTCGTACAAACTATAATCATATCAAGACAGGACAAAGATGCATGTAACATCAATATGAATGTATATACAAGGAAAGTATTACAAGTCCTCTGAAACTTGCAAAAGCATGTCAATACTGCACTTAACAACTTTTCACAAATGTGAATAGTTTATCGATTCAGATCAACTGAAAATGAAGAGAGAAAGAAATTTAGCAACCATTTGTATACCAAGGCCTAAAACCAAGATGGATGTGATCATATATTGTATGAATCAAAAAACTATGCGATTCTCTTTGAACATGGATCAAGTCGTTTAGTACATCTCTAGTAAATGGGGAGCAGCAAATTCAATGTCCGGAGCATTTGACACCATTCACTAAAGCAGGAAAGATCCCAGCCATGTGTGAACACCTTGTTACTAGAGATTTGGATTTAATGCCCACACCCACCACCGGTGATAGGCTGAAAGAAATCAAGATGATGAACAACACCCAATGTCTGCTGTGAGAAGTCTGAAAGACTGGCAGGTCACCCGGTGCTAAAGTGGAATTGAATTATACTGCTGCCTGCCTTGAGGAAGGAGAGTGTATTGGCAAAATATGGTAGAAAATGATTTTAGACTATTTGTATACAAGGCCACTGTAACTCTTTTGCTTATGTTCAAGTTAGTGTCATCAATTCATATGCCACATGCCAAGCAGATTAACTTTGGTCGTTCTGTTTTTGTTTTTACACAATGGAAATAGCTTCCAATAGCACTGATTGGACACCAAATTTTTTTTTTTAAGTGAACCAAGGCCTTGTTTAAGTGGAGTTGGTTCTCAGATTGTTAAGTGGAGTTGACCATCAGGTTGTTTTTATAATTCTTACGGTGTCATAAATTTGATTAACATTTTTTTCTTTCATATGTCCGTCAAAGATACATGTAGGTAGTTCCAAGCAGACAGACTAAAACGAAAGGAAAGGCACTATTTTCACTGTAGCAAAGACAGGGTCATGGGTAAGCTCTAGGATCTGAACTGTGACGTGAGGGTACTTTAGATTTCAGTCCTCAGTTACAAATTAGGTCCAATATGCCATGTATTCTCAATTACACTCAACACCTTTTTGTCCCATAGAACAAAGGGAGAAGGACAAAGCATAAAAGGTTAAAGTACAAATAGTTATAGACAGCCGTGGGAACTATGGAGTTCTTCATTTTGACTAGAACCATTTCTTTATACCCATCCAATATTGACTTTCTTGTGTAGAAATTAAGGGTCACAGTGAATTCAAGAGGGATCAGGGGGAAGGGACTGGACTGGTACTGTGAATTGCCTGGATCGCTGTCCAGCTCCCCAAGCAGCCCTGTTGGGTGATGTTTGATAAGGAATCATCTTCATGTGTAAATTTAAGCCATGGTTTAAACTAACCTTCATACAGTTGATGGCAATTGGCAACACATTTGTTATTCTGCCACTCATTATGGTAGCAGTAGCAGTGAAACTGGCTTCCATTATCCTTAGCGTCAAAGCCTATGAAGAGGTCAAAGGTAAAGAAGGTTAGAAAAAAAAAAAGGAGAGGAGCACAAGAAAAACAAAGTAACTGTGGCGTCAACAGAAAGATGCCCTATTCTGTGGGGGTTTTATCAGTTAGCAGAAGGCTACTGATTTCAGAAAGACTGGCTGATTCTGTGGGGGTTTTATCAGTTAGCAGAAGGCTACTGATTTCAGAAAGACTGGCTGATTCTGTGGGGGTTTTATCGGTTAGCAGAAGGCTACTGATTTCAGAAAGACTGGCTGATTCGGGCACATACTTGCACAGAACCAAGCTTGAAATAACATTATTTTAAAAAGAAAAAAAAAGTTTCCATGGAAAGAGGAGTTTGTTGGGTGTATCATGTCAATGGCTACCTACCCTATCCGTCTATCTCATCTGTGGTGATAGAGTGTTTTGACACGTGCCACCCATGACCTGAAGGAGCCACTGGCCCTGTGTCGGGTAGCTCAGACTGGTTCCAGTGGTAAGTGAAAAGCTTACCCAGTCCAAAGAATGTTAAAGGTTTTCTGGGCTGTTCCAACAGCCAAGGCCCCCCACCCCTTCCCCTATTTGCCATCCCCTTGTGTGATCCGACATCCAGTAAAACTTGGCATCTAGGAGAGCGAGTCTAGTAAAACGACTGACAAAAGCGACATCCCACTACAGCAATCCCTAGAGATTGGAAGACTGCAGAGGTCACAGCTATATTTAAAAAAGGTTCCAAAACAGACCCAGGTAATTACAGGCCGGTGAGTTTGACTTGTATTGCATGTAAGATTTTAGAGAGCTTTGTAAGGGATGTGGTAGTTGCTCATTTTACTGAAAATGACTTATATGCTAAATGCCAACATGGATTTAGGAAAAAGAGATCATGTGTCACACAACTACTAGAAGTAATAGACAACCTAACAGAATTGGTAGATAATGGGGAGCCAATTGATATAATGTACTTGGATTTTAGAAAGGCATTTGATTCTGTCCCCCACGAAAGGCTGCTAACTAAACTAAAAGCATATGGAGTAAATGGTAATGTTCTAAACTGGATCAGAAGTTTTCTTAAAGGTCACAATTAGTGAGAGTGGGAGAAGAGAGATCCAAGACATCTGAGGTCCTAAGTGGAGTTCCACAGGGTAGTATCCTAGGGCCCATATTATTCACTGTGTTCATTAATGATTTACTGGACATGACTCAAACCACATGCAAAATATTTGCAGATGACACAACAATATATATGATAAGGCGACAAACAGCATAAAGATCCAGCAGGACATAAACAAGCTACAAGAATGGTCAGATGAATGGAACCTTTACTTCAATGTAGCAAAATGTAAGGTGATGCACATTGGCAAAAAGAATAAACAGTTTGAATATACTATGATTGTGAACGACGAATTGCAGAAAATAAATACATGTGATGAAGAAACAGATCTGGGAGTAACCTTTGATAAAGATCTATCCTTTGATCCTCACATCCAGAGAGCTGTGAACAAAGCAAATCAGATGATGGGACTCATCAGGAGAACTTTTACCTTTCTAGAAAAGGAGACATTTGTCAAATTATTTAAAGCATTTGTTAGGCCCCATCTCGAATACGCTAATGTAATTTGGAGTCCCCATCTCAAGAGACAGTCAAAAATGATAGAAAATGTACAAAGGCGAGCTACTAAAATCCTGAAAGAATGTAGTAATTTAAACTATAAAGAAAGATTACATTATCTCCAATTATACTCACTGAAAGGAAGGAGGATCAGAGGAGACCTGATTCAGTTTTTTAAAATATTCCATAATTATGACGATGTTAATGTGCATGCGCTTTTCAAATTCTCAGAAGTGGATTGCACCAGAAATAATGAAGGCAAGATTTTTTATCAGACATTGCCATACTAACAAACGAAAGTCTTGTTTTACCTTCAGAATGGCTAATTATTGGAATGCACTGCCTACTAACACCAAATATGCACCTGACATCAACAGCTTTAAAAAAAATCCTAGATGAAGACCCAAAATTGAAAGATCTTTTCTTTAGTGTGGATTGAATATAATGTTATTTATAAGATAGGCATGCAACCAGACCGAAATTAAATTGAAAAATAATGAGGGGACGCAAACAGGCCGTAAGGCCTAAGGCTAAAAAAAAGCCGGTCCCTATTACTACTACTACTACTTTTTTTTTTCTCCTTTTTTTTTCTTTTGGTCAGTAGGCCTAATATCTAGTGCTTCCGTACGATATTCGCGGCAAGGATGCCACGAACACACACACACACACACACACACACACTTGTATTGGTGAGCGAGCGGGTGATCCAATTGCCTTTTCAGAGCATAACAACCGATCTGTCGCTGTAGTTGTATGTCGCTGCAGTGGATCGCCTAACTGGTCGTACCGGATGTTGCTGTTTTAGTGAATCTGCATCGGCACAGGTCTTAGCCTTTTTGGTTTACACTAAAGCACACACCATGCATCCAGTTTCTCTTCCAATTAATTTTGTCCAGTCTACCGTTTCCATGGCTATCTTTGATAATACTTAATGTTCCTTACGTAGTAAGTGGACTCCGTGGCGCAACGGTAGCGCGTCTGACTCCAGATCAGAAGGTTGCGTGTTCGAATCACGTCGGGGTCACGGATTTTTTTTTTCTCCCTTTCTTTTACATGCATTTTCTTTTCTCTTTATCTTCATTGACATTTTTTTGTTGTTGTTGCGACTTCCAGACATTCCCGCACATTTTTTTTTTACATGTAATTATCAAAAGTTAAAAAAAAAAAAAAAAAAAAAAGGAAACGGAGGAATGAGCCGTCATATCGTTACTTTTTATGATGAACTACTTACTAGCCTCCATGATAGAAGCCGATAAAGCAGCTGTATGCCTGTAAAATCAGGCGCACGTTTTACTGGAAAGAAAGCCGGTATTGACAGAAACTTGCACGGTAAATACGCACTCGCCCTGGAACTGGAATTCTGTTTAAAAAAAAAAAAAAAAAAAAAAAAAAAAACTTCTTAATTGTCAATTTCCCCTTCCTCATCACCAGCCTCACTGCCATGCCAGCACAGGGGTGGATAGCAAGTGGTAGGCCCTCGGCTTTTTTGGTCGCCCTTCATTATTCTTGGTGTGACTTCAAGTGGAATGTTGCAAAGTGATTACTTGCAACTGTTTTTCTGACAATTTTCGTCTGATTTCCTCTGTGTGTGTGTGTGTGTGTGTGTGTGTGTGTGTGTGTGTCCTTCATTTAACGTCTATCCACTATTCGTGATATTAGACCAAAAAAAAAAAAAAAAAAAGTGAATGTGTACGGAAGTAATTGCGAGCGTGCACATAATATGTGTATGTGTATATGTATGGGTGCACGTGCACGCGAATGTGTGTGTGCGTGTGAGTGTGTGCGCGCGCGCGTGTGCGCGTGTGTGTGTGTGTGCGTGTGTGTGTGAGTATGTGTGCCTGTGTGTGTGAGTGAGAGAGTTGTGGGTGTGTAAGTGTGTGAATATCTTTACACAAGTCATAAGTGAAGATTAACATGAAACAAAATACTTATAACCAACAACTAACTTATCAATTAAAGTCAAAAGGGATGACAGTACTATAGAAAAAAGGAAAAAAAGAATAAACAAACAAACAAAATCCTTTGCTTCCCCCCCCCCTCCCCGCCCAATTTTATCCACCCCACCCCCCTTCCTTTCTTATCCCCCGCAAATAAAGTTAATAAAAATATTATAAGTATTTTCCAATAGGGGTGCGCTCTAAGTGTACAAAGAATTCGTACGTTAAAGCTGGTGACTGAAAAATGGCCTGCACAGTATTTTGCTTCAATACTGGAATGATTTTTTTCATATCATTGCATGAAACAATATGAATTGGAGTAATTTTGTTTCCACATACGCAAACTACGTTTTTTTTACATATTTTGTTTTAAATGCATTAAGTTTCCACCTGTGCATTAATGAGAGTAATTTTCTATTAAGATTAAAATTCTCTTTGATTCTTTTAATATCAAACTGTTCTTTATAAACGTGATCTACCATACTATATTCGAAAGCTTTCCAGATATGCGACTTAACTAAGTTACACTGTTCATTTACTGATAAGGGGAAATCAAACAGTTCTGAACCAAAACTATTTTTGGCTCCACGTTTAGCTGCCCTGTCTACTTTTTCATTATAATGAAAAGAACAATGTGAAGGAATCCAACAAAAAACTACATGGGTTCCTCTTGCAATCAACATGTGTATCATACAATTTATCTCTATGACCATTTCAGGTCTTGTGTGCAATTGAGAAACTTTTAATGCCTGAAGAGCTGATTTAGAATCAACACAGAACAGAATTTGAAATATTGTTTTTGGAAAGTTTAAAAGATAATTTAAAGCCAGGAGTATCGCTGTTAATTCTGCTGTAAATATCGATTTGTTAATTCCGATATAAAATGATTTCTCTACTCTTAAGTCTGGTATTAAGAATGCACAACGTGTGTGTGTGTGTGTGTGTGTGTGTGTGTGTGTGTGTGTGTGTGTGTGTGTGTGTGTGTGTGTTTTAACGTATTACAATCCTCCCGCCCCCATCCTCCCACCCCAACCCTGTCTGCCCCCATTCTCCATTTCCGTTTTCAAAATTTCTACCCATTAGTATTTTTTTCTTAGATTTTAACTTAGCCTACTATATTTCTTATTTTCTGTTTTATCATTTAAAAAAAAAATAATTGTCTGCTCTTTTGTTTGGTGGCACAGTAACTCTGTGTTTGCTCTTGTTTCTATTTCCGCCTGTAATCCCCTCCCTTTGAAACCAGTTGAAGTCAGCCTTTAGAAAAGGCGCATGCATCCTGTGCTTGGACATCCTGCACTCGGTGCTGTACACGGTTTGAAGTAGGTTTGATCGAAGCGGACCACTTCAAGACAGGTTTCAAGTGCATTCAGCGCTTCGAAGTTGATAGGTCTGTAGCGATCCGGTGCGGGTGTTCAGAATTCTCCCCTCTTTTTTCACCTGTTTTCCACGCCCCCCCCCCCCCCCCCCTTTTCCCCCCTTCAAATTATGGGGGGACGAGGAGTGGGGGTGGGTGATGGATGATCCTGCAGTATAAAATCATATCAGTGAACTGAGTCCTAATAATCAGTTCTATGAACTGAAATCATTGCCATGGATTACTACTATTTGTCAGAATTCCTTGACATCCAGTCAGCCTGAAGAAGAGTTTATTACTCAAATGTTTTCACCGTTTTCCCGGGATATTTTTCACTTTCCCCGATACCATGTCAGCTTTCACTTTCTTTTACCTGATCAGTTTTAGAACGCCGCGAGCATGCGGTTTC
>CM065721.1:1243712-1256212 GCA_033310375.1 Conus canariensis | reverse complement strand
ACATCTGTCATTCCCTGGGCTGCTATCACCATGTCTTGCTCGGTTGTATCACTGTCATTCTGTTGTACACCACTGTCTCTGGTGTCTCACTCTTCACTTCCTGTCGTCCACCACTGTATTCCGTCGCACCATCTGTCATTCCGGTTGCTCATCACCATGTCATTCCTGGGTCTGCTCATCACCATCTGTCATTCTGGTCTGCTCTACACATGTCATTCCTGGGTCTGCTCTCACCATCTGTCATCCGGGTCTGCCATCCACATCTGTCATTCCCTGGTCTGCTCATCACATCTGTCATTCCTGGTCTGCTCATCACCATGTCATTCTGGTCTGCTCATCACCTGTCATTGCATGGGTCTGCTCTCACCATCTGTCATTCCGTCTGCTCATCACCATTCATGCATGGTCTGCTCATCACATCTGTCATTCCCTGGGTTGCTCATACCATGTCATTGCATGGGTCTGCTCATCACCATGTCATTCTGGTCTGCTCATCACATCGTCATTCCTGTCTGCTCATCACCATGCATTCTGGTCTGCTCACCCATCTGTCATTCCCTGGGTCTGTCCATCACCATGTCATTGCATGGGTCTGCTCATCCATCTGTCATTCCCTGGTCTGCTCATGACATCTGTCATTCCCTGGTCTGCTCATCACCAGGTCATTCCTGGGTCTGCTCATCCCATCTGTCATTCCTGGTGGCTCTCACCATGTCATTCCCTGTCTGCTCATCACAACTGTCATTCCTGGTCTGCTCATCACCATGTCATTGCAGGGTCTGCTCACGCCATCTGTCATTCCCTGGGTTCTCATCCACCATGTTCATTGCATGGGTCTGCTCATCGCCATCTGTCATTCCCTGGGTCACTCATACCATCTGTCATTCCCTGGTTGCTCATCACCAGTCATTCCCTGGGTCTGCTCATCCCATCTGTCATTACCTGGGTTGCTCATCACCATGTCATTCCTGGGTCTGCTCATCACCATTTCATTCCCTGTCTGCTCATCGCCATCTGTCATTCCCGGTCTGCTCATCACATCTGCCATTCCTGGGTCTGCTCATCACCATGCCATTCCCTGTCTCTCAGTCTCATCACCATCTGTATCCCTGGGTCGCCATCATCATCCTGGCTGCCATTCCCTGGTTCCCGTCATCACCATCTGTCATTCCTGTCTGGTCTCTCACCATTGTCATTCGCATCGCTGTCTGTTCATGTTCCGACCCATCGTCATTCCCTGTTGATCCATCACGCCATGTCATTCCCTGGTCTGTCATCCCATCATCATGTCATTCCCTGGTCTGCTCATCACCATCTGTCATTCCCTGGGTCTGCTCATCACCATGTCATCTGGTCCCTGGGTCTGCTCATCCACTCTGTCAATCCCGAGTCTGCTCACGCATCTTCATCACTGTCATTCTCCTGGGTGCTGCTCATCACCACTGTCATTCGCTGGGTCTGTCATCATCCTACTGTATTCCCTGGTCTGCTCATGTCATCCTGCTGTCATTCCCATGCTCTGGCTCATACCATCTGTCATTCCCTGGTCTGCTCATCACCATCTGTCATTCCCTGGGTCTGCTCCATTCATCCGCCATCATCCCAGCTGTCTGCTCATCCCAGTGTCATTCCCTGGGTCGTTGCATCATCACCATGTGTACATCTGTCATTCCGGGTCTGCTCACACTCTGTCGTTCCATGCATGTCTGCTCATCCCATTCTAGTCTCCCTGTTCCTCTCATCACCATGCTGCTCCCTCGCATTCCTTCTTTCCTTGTTCCTATCCCTCACTGTGGTTCCTGCCATCCATCATCAGCCCTTCTGTCATTCCTGGGTCTGCTATCACCATCTCTCTGTCTGCTCATCACCATTCTTCATGGGTCTGCTCATCCATCCATTCCGTCGTCAGATGTCCCTGGGTCCTCTCCATGTCACCATGTCTCGCTTGCACTGGTCATTCCTGGTGTCTCATCATTCATTGCCATGGGTCTGCTCACCCGCCATCTGTCATTCCCTGGGTCTGCTCATCACATCTGTCATTGCCGGGGCTCTGCTCATCGCATCTGTCATTCCCCTGGTCTGCTCCATGACCTATCACATGTCATTCCCTGGGTCTGCTCATCACATCTTTCTTCCCTGGGTCTGCTCATCACCATCTGTCATTCCCTGGGTCTGCTCATCACCATGTCATTCCCTGGGTCTGGTCATCGCCATCTGTCATTCCCTGGGTCTGCTCATCACCATGGCATTCCCTGGGTCTGCTCATCACCATCTGTCATTCCCTGGGTCTGGTCATCGCCATCTGTCATTCCCTGGGTCTGCTCATCACCATCTGTCATTCCCTGGGTCTGCTCATCACCATGTCATTCCCTGGGTCTGCTCAACACCATCTTCATTCCCTGGGTCTGCTCGTCACCATCTGTCATTCCGTGGGTCTGCTCATCACCATGTTATTCCCTGGGTTTGGTCATCGCCATCTGTCATTCCCTGGGTCTGCTCATCACCATGCCATTCCCTGGGTCTGCTCATCACCATCTGTCATTGCCTGGGTCTGCTCATCGCCATCTGTCATTCCCTGGGTCTGCTCATCACCATCTGTCATTCCCTGGGTCTGCTCATCACCATATGTCATTCCCTGGGTCTGCTCAATCACCATCTGTCATTCCCTGGATCTGCTCATCACCATCTGTCATTCCCTGGGTCTGCTCATCACCATCTGTCATTGCATGGGTCTGCTCATCACCATCTGTCATTCCCTGGGTCTGCTCATCACCATCTGTCATTCCCTGGGTCTGCTCATCACCATCTGTCATTCCCTGGGTCTGCTCATCACCATCTGTCATTCCCTGGGTCTGCTCATTACCATGTCATTCCCTGGTCTGCTCATCATCATCTGTCATTCCCTGGTCTGCTCATCACCATGTCATTCCCTGGGTCTGCTCATCACCATCTGTCATTCCCTGGGTCTGCTCATCACCATCTGTCATTCCCTGGGTCTGCTCATCACCATCTGTCATTCCCTGGGTCTGCTCATCACCATGTCATTCCCTGGGTCTGGTCATCGCCATCTGTCATTCCCTGGGTCTGCTCATCACCATGTCATTCCCTGGGTCTGCTCATCACCATCTGTCATTCCCTGGGTCTGATCATCACCATCTGTCATTCCCTGGGTCTCTTCATCACCATGTCATTCACTGGGTCTGGTCATCACCATGTCATTCCCTGGGTCTGCTCATCACCATCTGTCATTCCCTGTGTCTGCTCATCGCCATCTGTCATTCCCTGGGTCTGCTCATCACCATGTCATTCCCTGGGTCTGCTCATCACCATCTGTCATTCCCTGGGTCTCTTCATCACCATGTCATTCACTGGGTCTGCTCATCACCATGTCATTCCCTGGGTCTGCTCATCACCATCTGTCATTCCTGTGTCTGCTCATCGCCATCTGTCATTCCCTGGGTCTGCTCATCACCATGTCATTCCCTGGGTCTGCTCATCACCATCTGTCATTCCCTGGGTCTGCTCATCACCATGTCATTCCCTGGGTCTGCTGATCACCATGTCATTCCCTGGGTCTGCTCATCGCCATCTGTCATTCCCTGGGTCTGCTCAGCACCATGCCATTCCCTGAGTCTGCTCATCACCATCTGTCAGTGCCTGGGTCTGCTCATCGCCATCTGTCATTGCCTGGGTCTGCTCATCACCATCTTTCATTCCCTGGGTCTGCTCATCACCATGTCATTCCCTGGGTCTGCTCATCACCATGTCATTCCCTGGGTCTGCTCATCGCCATCTGTCATTCCCTGGGTCTGCTCAGCACCATGCCATTCCCTGAGTCTGCTCATCACCATCTGTCAGTGCCTGGGTCTGCTCATCGCCATCTGTCATTGCCTGGGTCTGCTCATCACCATCTTTCATTCCCTGGGTCTGCTCATCACCATCTGTCATTCCCTGGGTCTGCTCATCACCATGTCATTCCCTGGATCTGCTCATCACCATCTGTCATTCCCTGGGTCTGCTCATCACCATCTGTCATTGCATGGGTCTGCTCATCACCATATGTCATTACCTGGGTCTGCTCATCGCCATCTGTCATTCCCTGGGTCTGCTCATAACCATGCCATTCCCCGGGTCTGCTCATCACCATGCCATTCCCTGGGTCTGCTCATCACCATCTGTCATTCCCTGGGTCTGCTCATCACAATCTGTCTATCTGTCATTCCCTGGGTCTGCTCATCACCATCTGTCATTGCATGGGTCTGCTCATCACCATCTGTCATTCCCTGGGTCTGCTCATCACCATGTCATTCCCTGGTTCTGCTCATCACCATCTGTCATTCCCTGGGTCTGCTCATCACCATCTGTCATTCCCTGGGTCTGCTTATCGCCATCTGTCATTCCCTGGGTCTGCTCATCACCATCTGTCATTTCCTGGGTCTGCTCATCACAATCTGTCATTCCCTGGGTCTGCTCATCACCATCTGTCATTCCCTGGGTCTGCTCATCACCATCTGTCATTCCCTGGGTCTGCTCATCACCATCTGTCATTGCCTGGGTCTGCTCATCACCATCTGTCATTCCCTGGGTCTGCTCATCACCATCTGTCATTCCCTGGGTCTGCTCATCACAATCTGTCATTTCCTGGGTCTGCTTATCGCCATCTGTCATTCCCTGGGTCTGTTCATCACCATGTCATTGCATGGGTCTGTTCATCACCATCTGTCATTCCAGGGTCTGCTCATCACCATCTGTCATTCCCTGGGTCTGCTCATCGCCATCTGTCATTCCCTGGGTCTGCTCATCACCATGTCATTGCATGGGTCTGCTCATCACCATCTGTCATTCCCTGGGTCTGCTCATCACCATGTCATTCCCTGGGTCTGCTCATCGCCATGTCATTCCCTGGGTCTGCTCATCACCATCTGTCATTCCCTGGGTCTGCTCATCACCATGTCATTCACTGGGTCTGCTCATAACCATCTGTCATTCCCTGGTATGCTCATCACCATCTGTCATTGCCTGGGTCTGCTCATCACCATCTGTCATTCCCTGGGTCTGCTCATCACCATGTCATTCCCTGGGTCTGCTCATCACCATGTCATTCCCTGGGTCTGCTCATCACCATCTGTCATTCCCTGGGTCTGCTCATCACCATCTGTCATTCCCTGGGTCTGCTCATCACCATCTGTCATTCCCTGGGTCTGCTCATCACCATCTGTCATTCCCTGGGTCTGCTCATCACCATCTGTCATTCACTGGGTCTGCTCATCGCCATGTCATTCCCTGGGTCTGCTCATCACCATCTGTCATTCCCTGGGTCTGCTCATCACCATCTGTCATTCACTGCGTCTGCTCATCACCATCTGTCATTCCCTGGGTCTGCTCATCACCATCTGTCATTCCCTGGGTCTGCTCATCACCATCTGTCATTCCCTGGGTCTGCTCATCACCATGTCATTCCCTGGGTCTGCTCGTCACCATCTGTCATCCCTGGGTCTGCTCATCACTATCTGTCATTCCCTGGGTCTGCTCATCACTATCTGTCATTCCCTGAGTCTGCTCATCACCATCTGTCATTCCCTGGGTCTGCTCATCACCATCTGTCATTCCCTGGGTCTGCTCATCACCATGTCATTCACTGGGTCTGCTCATCGCCATGTCATTCCCTGGGTCTGTTCATCACCATCTTTCATTCCCTGGGTCTGCTCATCACCATCTGTCATTCCCTGGGTCTGCTCATCACCATCTGTCATTCCCTGGGTCTGCTCATCACCATGTCATTCCCTGGGTCTGCTCATCTCCATCTGTCATTCCCTGGGTCTGCTCATCGCCATCTGTCATTCCCTGGGTCTGCTCATCGCCATGTCATTCCCTGGGTCTGGTCATCACCATCTGTCATTCCCTGGGTCTGCTCATCACCATCTGTCATTCTCTGAGTCTGTTCATCACCATCTGTCCATCATCCACCTGGAGCTGCCAGGCGCACAGCCACACAAAGGCCCCTCCAATTCCATCCCCTGGACCATCAACACACATGGAGCTATCAACAAACTCCCTTCAGGCTTTGTGGCTTGGTTAGGAACCTAAGTCCTACATTCCTGACGGAATCAGAGGGTTGATGGCATTGCCCCCCCACCAGGTACTAAGCGGATAGTGACAGAGGCTGAGTGGCTGGGACCAGCACCGGCGTTATAGCACTGTGTGTTGGGCTGTTCTCAGGGTGCGACGAAGAGAGAGAGAGAGAGAGAGAGAGAGAGAGAGAGAGAGAGAGAGAGAGAGAGAGAGAGAGAGAGAGAGAGAGAGAGAGAGAGAGGACAATGACAATTTTTTGTTCATCAGATTTCTTTTTTATTCTTAGAAAGGTATCGCCCTTTACCAAAGGGTCAGGAAGCCACAATCCAGCCGAGAAAAATATGAGACAAAAGGAATTGGTGTTATGATGGCGCTTGGTCCCTTACCTGAAAGGTCTTGTGGAACTATGCTGATGTGTTTTTAATGACAAGATTAGTATGCGATGATAATCAAGACGCTCAATTTCAAAGCATTGGAGTTTCTGGAGAATTTTGCTGATATATGCATATGACAATAACATAGGAATGATTAATCTCCAGATTCTTTACACCACCACCACCTTTCCCCCTCTCTGTAGCGGCTCCTGGTCTCTATCTACACTGTTCTCACTTCTCTGCTTGTGTTTACTGCATGGGCGTCCTCATGCCGCCAGCCACCAGAGGACTATTGTTTTGTTCACCCTTTCTGTCTGTTATTGGCAGTGTCTGGAGAAGCCACATTTGTCGACTTCACTGCTTTGTTCCGCACTGTGCACTTACTTAGCTTTATACTGCACCTTGTTTTGTGAGTTGGCTTGTATTTCAGCTTGATTTCAAAACGCTGGAGCTTGTTTGTTAGTCTCCTTTACTTGTCTTTTTGAATGCGCTTTACGTTTGTCCTGCTCTAGTTGTGAACACGCACAGTTCATTCTTCTCCACTTCGCTTTTCTGCCTTTCTTAATATATCAAGCCTGTTTCCCCCCCCCCCCCCCATTTCCCACTTGTTCTGTCCTAGGCCAAAGCTGTTTCTCTTCTACAAAAACACACTCGACCATTCATTCTTGCGATGTTCCCAACCCATCCGTGTTATTCAAGTGATATTCAAACACACGCATTCTCTTTCTGACCTGAACAGCAGGATTCTCTGATCAAAGAGGGACAAGACTGTGAAATCATGTCCACCGGAGCTGGCGTTGAGCTCATGACCGACATCCAAGCACTTTGCTCCCACACATGCGTGACGCTGTGCACATTTGTATTTCAAAATCTCACCAGTTGTTGTGTGGGAGATGCTTCAGGTAAGAGTGAGTCCTACGTACCAGTCACCAGAGCAGAAAAAATCAGGCATGTGTGAACACCACTCTCTCACATTCATTATTGTCTCTGTTGGTGCCCAGTCTAGCATGACACAAACTCTAGCAAATATGCATGAATAGATTTTCAACTCTGTGTGTGTGTGTGTGTGTGTGTGTGTGTGTGTGTGTGTGTGTGTGTGTGTGTGTGTGTGTGTGTGTGCTACTATCGCACGGACTGGAGGCATCAGAGCTGCAAACTTTATTCTCCCATTTACTTGATTTATCTACCCTTTTTGTGTCTCAAGGAGATAATTTATCATACATCATCCCAACGCTCTTAAATGGTTCGTCTGCCACTGTTGAAACAGGTTTTCGAATGGAGAGGTCTCGCAGCTGCTTTGGTTTTAAACTGATCCTTGATGAAGCGACTAATTTGTCTTAGTGCTTCATTATTTTGCATGTTTCATCTCCCTTGGCGGAAAGAAGTGTTGTGTCATCCACAAAGGCTTTAAGAATGGACATTTGGTGTCCATTCCTGGGGTCTGCTAAATCTGTGTGGCTCATGGCTGCTTTCAAGATGACCCCCATTGCCAACACAAACAATAGTAGAAGAATAACACAGCCCATTGCTATGTGTGGCTCATGGCTGCTTTTAAGATGACCCCCATTGCCAACACAAACAATAGTAGAAGAATTACACAGCCCATTGCTATGTGTGGTTCATGGCTGCTTTCAAGATTACCTCCATTGCCAACACAAAAATAGTAGAATTACACAGCCCATTGCTATGTGTGGTTCATGGCTGCTTTCAAGATTACCTCCATTGCCAACACAAACAATAGTAGAAGAATTACACAGCCCATTGCTATGTGTGGTTCATGGCTGCTTTCAAGATTACCTCCATTGCCAACACAAACAATAGTAGAATTACACAGCCCATTGCTGTGCCAGTGTCTATACTGATCAAGTCTGTTGTGTATTCATTTGTGCAGAGCCTCATTTACAAGCCATGGACGCACTTCTTCAGGATTTCTCGGGTGTTCTTTGGGACATAATACATTTCGAGGACCAGCAGAATCGTTTTGTGTGGAAATGACCTATATGCATTTACCTGATTGAGTCACATCACATAGAGTCCTTTTTGTCTGTCTAAGCTCTTTGGCTGTTTTTCAAATCATAGTGGCGTGTTCTACACAGCCAGACAGTTCTAAGACGCCATTTTTTGACTGATAAATACTCGTTTTCTGTGAGGTGTTTAATCATCCTGCCTGCCATGACAGAGTAGAACATTTTTCCCTCAACGTTCAGAAGCGATATTGGTCTGAACTGGTTATGTCACTCGACTTTCGCTTTTTGGGTATGCATGCTCCATCTGCTATCAACCATTGGTCGCTTATCTACAAGTTCTCTATGTTGATCTTATCAGTTAGTGGAAAAGCTCATGAACATTGGGATATTTGTTTTACAGCAGGTAGGCTATTCCATGAGGTTCAGGCGAAGATTTGGCCCTGGCTGTCTTAGCCACTTTCTTTACCTCATCCAGTGTTGGTGTTTGTCACTGGTCTTTTTTTTTTTATCTGGAGCTGCAGACTGCACCAAGCTGTAGATTTCAGATGGTACTTCGCTCTGAGGGTCGGAATATGTTTTCCTGAGATACTGCTCCAAAATTACTTTGTCCTCTGTGGTGTCCCCGACTTTGGCTGCTCGTGTAATTTCCTGGCGAACTGGAAGGACTCTCTGAAAAGGCACTGCTGGGTTTTATTTTGGCTCCTGCTTGGTGGTTCTGTTGTTTGAGAGCACTATATTGTGCTTTCAGGTCTTCTCAGAGCTTCGCAAGTCCTTTTTTCTCTCAAGGTCTGAGGCAGCCTTCATTTGTTTCTCGAGACTCCTGTTTTTCTTTCAGATAACTTTTTTCATTTCTCGATGGCATCTCTTTTTTCAGTTTTAGGTGTTTTTATCTCTAATTGTTTCACTCTGTCCTGGTTCCGTATACGATGTCTTCAAATAAGACCAGTTTGTGCTCCAGTGTGCTCTCTTTCTTTCGGCGCATCCAGTTTGTGGTCCATTCTTCATGTAATTTTCTCCAATCCCTCTTTTGCGCTTGAGGGCAGCAAGCTGAGTTTCTGGCATTTCAGCATCAAGGATCAGCATGGATGTCCTTAGCACTGTGGTTTGAATCCTCGCCTTGGTTTTCCTACGTCTTATGTGCTGGCGCAATGCGCTGCTGTTCATTCTTTGCAGCCTTTATACATGCGTTTTAAACAGCATTACTGGTGCTTCAGTTGTTACTCGTCGTTTGGTTTTTAATTAACAAGTAAAAGAAGAAGAACAAGAAAATTCCGTAACCGAATCAATACTTTTCAAAACAACACATGGAAAGAACTGAAAACCGGTCATAGGAATCAATAATGAAGGACTCAAACCGGTCATAGGAATCAATAATAAAGGACTCAAACCGGTCATAGGAATCAGTAATGAAGGACTCAAACCGGTCCTTCTTCTTTTCATATCTGAATATTTTCATGATCTTAATAACAAAGTTAACCGATCGATTCGCACGTCATGTCTAATTCTGAAGTTTTTAAATCACACAGTACAGATTTTAGAGTGAAAAAAAAAGGATTTTGATGATAGTGGCGAGAACAAAAAACATACAAAAAAAAAAAAAGAAAAAGAAAAAGAAAAAGAAAAAGATCTTGAGAGCAATAATTAGCCAGCAATCATAAGAATAAAGACAATAAAAACAAACAAACAAACAAAACATTAAAGACACCAAAATGTCATGCCACAGGGGAGTGAACTTTTTCTGGCACACTGTGGTGACATACGGCATATACGAAGAAAACAGAGATGGAAAAGAAAAGAAAATCTGGAAGGATATGGGAACATATATTTTAGAGTGCATTTCAATATGAATGTTGGTGTTAATACATACAAACATAGATAGATAGATACATACATACATATTACAATGATACAGTGATTTAAAAATAACCATAAGCGTCTGCCAAGTTCTTAGCTCTTTTTCTCTGTCACACACACACACACACACACACACACACACACACACACACAGGGTTGCCTATACCCGCGCACGTACGCACACACACACACACACACACACACACACACACACACACACACACACACACACTCACACATACACACGCGCGCACGCGCGCGCGCGCATACGTGCGCATACACACTGGTCTGTATACACACGCACGCACACTAACACACACACTCAAACACACACACACACACACACGCCCACACCCACACACACACACCACACATAAAGAGCGCACAAAATTGAACGAAACTACAAGAATAACAACAAATAACAACAGTAGTAGTGGTAGCAGCAGCAGCAGCAGCAGTAGTAATAATAATAATAATAATAATAATGAATACTTATATAGCGCCTATTCTCGGCTAGAGACCAAGCTCTAAGCGCTTTACAATCAACACTCGTTTACACAACGGGCTGCCTACCTGGGTAGTGCCGACTGAAGAGCTGCCAGCTGGCGCATCATTCAGTCGTTTCCCGTGTCATCCAGTCAGTATCGTTCAATATCGATCACTCATTTTCCTTACTTCCTTCATTCTTTCCGTTTCTCACGCAGGGTGCATGCTATGTGTAACGTGTCATCCATACCAACGGCCAAACTGGCCTACTCTTCCGAAAGTTGGTGATGGGATTTTACGTGTGTGCAAGATGTTATGCGTGCGTTCACACACGGAACCTCGGTTTATAGTCTCATTCGAAGGACTGTATGGGAAATGGAGTCAGAACCAATGTTAACTCCGAGGGAAAAATCCCCCTGTACCGAAACGCCCCGGCGGAGGTTCGAACCCGCAACCCCAGGATCACCAAGATTACGAGTCCGGCGCTCTACCAACTGAGCTATTCCGGCTCCCCAGTAGTAGTAGTAGCAGCAGCACAGCAGCAGCAGCAGCAGCAGCAGCAGCAGTAGTAGTAGAAGCAAAAGCAGTAGTAGTGATGACATCAACAATTGCTATTGCACCAGCCGCCGTGGCGAAGTGGTTAGCGTCACGGACTCCCGGCTGGGAGGTCGTGGGTTCGAATCCCATCAGAGTCATGTGGGTTTTTCTGCTCCGACCGGCTCCTACCCAGAGTTGAGTTTACTGCGGACTCAGCTGGGAAGACTGGGACCACACAGTCGAGTTTCATCCACTTAATGAATGCGTTTCTGAGAGTGTTGCTCAAATTTCCTGACCAACACTGCAGGTGCCTGTATCTCTCGGGCCTGGTTGACGCCGGGATATATTATGAAAGGAAGCGTAGAGTACAGCCCTGTCATGTAGTCTCGGACTGAAATCGAAATCCGCAGCATCATCTTAATCATCCTCATTCTCATCGATTAGCATTAAAAAAAAAATGTCTCAAGCTCTGTGGCCCTTCATGCCCTGCTCTCATGGTGACCTCAATTTCGATGTCCTCTCCACGTCTATGGCCTTGGTGTGGTTCCGTCGGGGTCACCGGTATCGGCAAGTCTATGGGGGCTGTCGTTGGACGGACGTGGTGGCGCCCTCCGGAGGGAGAGCTCACTCATGCCGGCTCCGCGACTAAGCAATTATTGTCGTCAGTATGGGGCTTAGTAGGTGGTGTCCTGCGTATGTTAGATCAGAACAGGCGCCACTGAACACCACCGAAGTGACTCGGCAACAGTGCAGTGTCTCCTCCGGTGGGTTGCCTCTTGACGACTTGACATTGACTGCTCCCTGTGGATTGCCGGTGCCGGGGCTGCGGCGGGGCCGACTGGACTGTGGCTGTGGACGGGGTGTCGGAATGAGCGGCGTGGGTGCACTGCCTCTGAGATAGCGCAGAGGTTGGGACAGCAAAAAAAAACCAAACAAACAAAAAAACAAAAAAAAAACAAAAAAAAAAAACAACAAAAAACCCCCAAACAATTGCTATTGCACAGAAGGAAAGCCAAAACGCTGCACACCAAACCACCTGTTCACTGTGACCCCGACACACCAAACCACCTGTTCACTGTGACCCCGACACACCAAACCACCTGTTCACTCACTCATTGTGACCCCGACACACGTTGACCTCCCATCCCAACAATCATCTCATACAGCATAGAAATCATCCAGATATAAAACCATACAAGAATAAAACTGA
>CM065721.1:1226212-1233712 GCA_033310375.1 Conus canariensis | reverse complement strand
TCCTAACACTATGAGCACAAGTTTCACAGTGAATAGATCATCGTGCAGTAAGCACAGCATCCTTTTAAGAGAGACGACTGAGTGTGATATGCTTGGCCTCCATGTTTATTGATAAAACAACAATAAAATTGGAGACTTCAAAATCAGGAATGAATACATATGAAATAAACAAAAAAAACATGATTATTGCATGTATACGGCAGTTTAAAAAACGTGAATGAATAACTTAAACGTTGTAAAATGAGCTTAGAACATGGGCTAAGACACAGCATACTCAAGTTTAAGATTACACATACACACGCACGCACGCACGCACGAACTCACACACACACACACACACACACACACACACACACACACACACACACACACACACACACCCCCGGTACAGACCCATGCATAATAACAACGGCACAGACCCATGCATAACTGACACAACGGTACAGACCCATGCATAACACACAATGGTACAAACCCATGCATAACCTACACAACAGTACAAACCCATGCATAACCTACACAACAGTACAAACCCGTGCATAACACACACAACGGTGTAAATCCATACATAACACACACAACGGTGCAGACCCATACATAACCTACACAACGGTACAGACCCATGGATAACCCACACAACGGTGCAGACCCATACATAACCCACACAACGGTACAGACCCATGGGTAACCCACACAACGGTACAGACCCATACATAACCCACACAACGGTACAGACCCATACATAACCCACACAACGGTACGGACCCATGGATAACCCACACAACGGTACAGACCCATACATAACCCACACAACAGTACAGACCCATACATAACCCACACAACAGTACAGACCCATACATAACCCACACAACGGTACAGACCCATGGATAACCCACACAACGGTAGAAACCCATACATAACCACACACAACGGTACAGACCCATACATAACCCACACAAACGGTACAGACCCATACATAACCCACACAACGGTACACACCCATACATAACCCACACAACGATGCAGACCCATACATAACCCACACAACGGTACAGACCCATACATAACCCACACAACGGTACAGACCCATACATAACCCACACAACGGTACAAACTCATATATAACCCACACAACGGTACAGACCCATACATAACCCACACAACGGTAGAGACCCATACATAACCCACACAACGGTACAGACGCATACACAACCCACACAACAGTACAGACCCATGGATAACCCACACAACAGCACAGACCCATACATAACCCACACAACGGTACAGACCCATACATAACCCACACAACGGTACAGACCCATGGGTAACCCACACAACGGTACAGACCCATACATAACCCACACAACGGTACAGACCCATACATAACCCACACAACGGTACAGACCCATACATAACCCACATAACGGTACAAACCCATACGTAACCCACACAACGGTACAGACCCATACATAACCCACACAACGGTACACACCCATGGATAACCCACACAACGGTACAGACCCATACATAACCCACACAACAGTACAGACCCATACATAACCCACACAAGAGTGCAGACCCATACATAACCCACACAACGGTGCAGACCCATACTTAACCCACACAACGGTACAGACCCATACATAACCCACACAACGGTACAGACCCATACATAACCCACACAACGGTACAGACCCATACATAACCCACACAACGGTACAGACCCATACATAACCCACACAACAGTACAGACCCATACATAACCCACACAACAGTACAGACCCATTCATAACCCACACAACGGTACAGACCCATACATAATCCACACAACGGTACAGACCCATGGGTAACCCACACAACGGTACAGACCCATACATAACCCACACAACGGTACAGACCCATACATAACCCACACAACGGTACAGACCCATTCATAACCCACACAACAGTACAGACCCATACATAACACACACAACGGTACAGACCCATGGATAACCCACACAACGGTACAGACCCATACATAACCCATACAACAGTCCAGACCATATATAACCCACACAACGGTACAGACCCATATATAACCCACACAACGGTACAGACCCATACATAACCCACACAACGGCACAAACCCATACATAACCCACACAACAGTACAGACTCATAGGTAACCCACACAACGGTGCAGACCCATACATAACCCACACAACAATACAGACCCATACATAACCCACACAACAGTACAGACCCATACATAACCCACACAACAGTACAGACCCATACATAACCCACACAACGGTACAGATATAGACCCATACATAACCCACACAACGGTACAGATCCATACATAACCCACACAACGGCACAGACCCATACATAACCCACACAACGGTACAGACCCATACATAACCCACACAACGGTACAGACCCATACATAACCCACACAACAGTACAGACCCATACATAACCCACACAATTGTGCAGACCCGTGGATAACCCACATAGTAGAACAACTCGTGGATAACCCACACAACGGTACAAATCCGTGTATAACACACAACGATACAAACCCGTGTATAACACGCAACGGTACAGACCCACGCATAACAACTGTACCGACCCAAGACCCATGCATAACACACAACGGTACAATCCCGTGCATAACACACAACGCTACGATGCATGCATAACACACACAAAGACACACGTCCAAAGCTTCCAAACACATCAAGCCGGTCGCACCAGACATGCAGTGAATTCAATAGACAACAGCCCTGCCAGCCTCATACAAAAGGATCGACGACGACGACGAAGACGACGACGACGAATTCAACAGTTCAACTGAGCAGCCACAGACGGAACAAAAAAATTTCTCGCCCGAATGCAGCCGCTGAAATGAATTATGTAGACGTATGGAGTCCTGGAGGGTTTTGCTCGTTTTTTTCCTTTTCGCGAACCGTTTGTCGGATTCAGACGGTTCCGTTTGTTTCGAACTATTTTGGTTGCTAGTCCGACAAACCGTGACAGCTTTGCTTGGTGGTAATTGACCGTCATGTTCCCACTCTTTGCTATCATGTTAAATGCTCTAAATCAATGACCAATACACCGATTTAAATGTGAGTCTGTTCATATCACTGTATATCATCTTCCTAAGAAGAGCTACTTTCTCGCAGACTCTCTCTCTCTCTCTCTCTCTCTCTCTCTCTCTCTCTCTCTCTCTCTCTCTCTCTTAATTTTGATGGCGCCCTGTTTGCTTCCTTAACTGCCGTATATAATATACCTTGGTCTATTTGCGCAGTTTTTGTTTGCCTGTAACATCATTTGTGTGAACTCAGCGAATTTTCATTCCAAATGTTGTCAAGTGTAACTATTCTTCTCATCTTTCCGTTTATATTCCTTTGGTATCCTGTTTATTTTGTTGCCATGTTGTGGTCATATTCTGTGTTTGAGTAGAACACATACCTGAACAGCAATCATAGTATGGAACACGAGGCATGACCTGAAATCGTCGTCCTTGAGTGATAATATCTTGGAGTCTAAAGTCTGTCTCATGTGAGGATTAGCATAGTAGAGCCCACAGTAAACGTAATTGGTTGGTGAAAAAAAAAAGAAGCAAATTCGTAGATATTAGTCGTGGGTCTTTTACAAGGACATTTTTAACGTCAAGTGTGGTTTTGAGTGTAGTAATAATAAAAAGTTTATCAGCTATGCGTAGAATCTTGATCGACTCAAATTAATCAAATTAATCCTAAAGAAATTTAAAAAAGTTATGGTAATCTGTCGTTTTCATGGTTAATCTTCCAAATACAAAATCTTTTAAAACTGTTTGCATGCATACAACCCATTCTTGTAACTATTTAGAAAAACCGCTTATACATAATAACACAGGTCTATGTTAACGTCCTGCACCGTTAGGACATAATAAAAACAGGTCTATATTAAAGTCCTGCACCGTTAGGATGTAATAAAAAGGGGTCTATGTTAGAGTCCTGCACCGTTAGGATGTAATAAAAACAGGTCTATGTTAGAGTCCTGCACCGTTAGGATGTAATAAAAACAGGTCTATGTTAAAGTCCTGCACCGTTAGGATGTAATAAAAACAGGTCTATGTTAGAGTCCTGCACCGTTAGGATGTAATAAAAACAGGTCTATGTTAAAGTCCTGCACCGTTAGGATGTAATAAAAAGGGGTCTATGTTAACGTCCTGCACCGTTAGGATGTAATAAAAACAGGTCTATGTTAGAGTCCTGCACCGTTAGGATGTAATAAAAAGGGGTCTATGTTAAAGTCCTGCACCGTTAGGATGTAATAAAAACAGTCTATGTTAGAGTCCTGCACCGTTAGGATGTAATAAAAACAGGTCTATGTTAAAGTCCTGCACCGTTAGGATGTAATAAAAAGGGGTCTATGTTAGAGTCCTGCACCGTTAGGATGTAATATAAAGGGGTCTATGTTAAAGTCCTGCACCGTTAGGATGTAATAAAAGCAGGTCTATGTTAAAGTCCTGCACCGTTAGGATGTAATAAAAAGGGGTCTATGTTAAAGTCCTGCACCGTTAGGACATAATAAAAACAGGTCTATGTTAGAGTCCTGCACCGTTAGGATGTAATAAAAACAGGTCTATGTTAAAGTCCTGCACCGTTAGGACATAATAAAAACAGGTCTATGTTAGAGTCCTGCACCGTTAGGATGTAATAAAAACAGGTCTATGTTAGAGTCCTGCACCGTTAGGATGTAATAAAAACAGGTCTATGTTAGAGTCCTGCACCGTTAGGATGTAATAAAAAGGGGTCTATGTTAGAGTCCTGCACCGTTAGGATGTAATAAAAAGGGGTCTATGTTAGAGTCCTGCACCGTTAGGATGTAATAAAAACAGTCTATGTTAAAGTCCTGCACCGTTAGGATGTAATAAAAACAGGTCTTTGTTAACATCGTGCAGCATTATTGGAGGTTTATGACAGGTCTGCTTAAAAGTCATGGACCATTATTGAAATTGTAAAAACAAGTCCATATGAACGTCTTGTAACATTATCACACTTGGACCATTATTCTAGATGTATAAACAGGTTTATATGAACGCCGTGTAACATTATCACACATGGACCATTCCAGATGTGTACAAAGGTCAGTATGAATGTATTGTAACATTATCACACATTGATCATTGTTCCAGATGTCTAAACTGGTCGATATGAACGTATTATAACATTATCACACATGGACCATTATTCCAGATGTATAAACAGGTCAAGATGAAGGTATTATTACATTATCACACATGGACCGTTATTCCAGATGTACAAACAGGTCAGTATGAACGTATTGTAACATTATCACACATGGACCATTATTCCAGATTTTACACAGGTCAGTATGAACATATTGTAACATTATCACACATGCACCATTATTCCAGATGTACAAACAGGTCAGTATGAACGTATTGTAACATTGTCACACATGGACCATTACTCCAGATGTATAAACAGGTCAAGATGAACGTATTATTACATTATCACACATGGACCGTTATTCCAGATGTACAAACAGATAGATAGTAACGTCCTATCACATTATCACTCGCTTATTTTCCATACCATTTCCACAGGCAGCCGTTACCTTGCCGGACAACGTGACCTTCACCTTGACGAAAGAAGGCAACTCGGAGAACACAGTGGACATACGTGTAGGGAAGAAGGTGTCCTTCAAGCTACAGATCATGTTTCCACAGACCACCACGGACATGCTGGTGGAACTGTTCGCCCCGGACAACGAGTCCATCGTCATGATGCTCTGCAACGTGAAGATCGCCAGTATCGGAGCCAATCTGGATCCCACCGGCGCTGCCGAGATTGTCATGGACTCCCAGAATCAGAGCTCCAAGTTTGTGAGTGGCCATCATCATCATCATATTGACCACCATTATCATTCCTAATCTTCATGGACTCGCGGTCTTTACATCTGTGATGGCTATTACTGTCATCGTCATCGTCATCGTCATCACCATCATTACCATTACTGTCATCATCATCGTCGCTGACGTCGTCGTCATCATCATTGACCCATTGAGTAAACATTGATACAATTGGTGGTAATAGAATTACTAAATTGTAATCAATCGTTTCCACATTGTCGATTTATATTGAGGTAAATTCATACGATCTTTTTAAATCTCTACAACTTTCTTTTCTATGACAGAAGGATTGAACAATCTGCGCTAACCTGAGAGCAGGGAGAAAGTGGAAGAGGATCCTGTAGAAATGGAAGGCAGGGCAGATTTTTGGAGCTTAGGTGTCGAGGATGATGAAGAGCTCAGCTCAGGACGTCTGATCCTTTCTGTTTTCAGAGGGTTTTTCTTGCATTCCATTTTCCCAGAGTTAGTGGACATTTCCCCTTTTTCCATGTCCCGAATACTGGTAGCATTGGTTCCTTTTGTATGTTTGTAAACATTCTTCAACTTGTAAATTGCTTTTAAAGCAGTTTGCTTTCCACTCGTGTCTTTGGTAAATGTTGAACAGCGGAATATGCAAGGTGTTCTTTTGAGGCTCCCTGAGGTTTTACAGAGTAGGCACGTTTCTGCCACTGACTTGGACCCCGTCTTCCTATGTTCCTGCATTGTTGTCCCATTTCTCTGAGCCTTTGTGGCCCATTTATCTGCATGCGTTCTTTTAAGCCGTTTTCCACACTCTTCCTATCAATTGTAACATTCAAGACATTCTAGGTTCTGAGATCACGAACACCGTCCATTCTGCAGTTCTGTTCACCAAAATGTCTTTTAAGAATTTGTGTCGATGAAATCGATGTTTCACTGCTTTTTAATTTTTTTTTTTTTTTTATATTTTTTAAATTATTTTTAAAAATAAAATATGAAGTATAACTATGACTGCTCTCTTTGCCCTATTTGCTAGATCTTGACATCCAAAAGTGAAATTTAATTTGGTAGTAAAATAGAACCCAAGATACTTGTATGCATTAACTACTACCATATATTCGCCTCCATAGATCCATTTTTCATTACGTGCTAAATATCCACCTTTACGAAACACAAAGTAATGTTGGTCTTACTCATATTAACTTTTAATTCTAATTTAGTAGCACCTGAATAAAAACTGTTCAGCTGTCTTTGAAGACCTACTACAGTCGTAGACAATAAAATAATGTCATTAGCAAAAGTAAGACGAACAGTTCGAAGAGATCAAAAGTCACACCATGCCGTCAACTTTGAATAATCTCCAAAGCCAATTCAGTTATGAACAGAGAAAATAAAACAGGACTATAAACATCCCCTAGCTTGACCCCTCTCGTACACTTGACAAAATCTGATGATTTCGCTCCCGTTCTAATTATTGCTTTCACCTCCTTATACAACCCTCATGCAATGATGCAATTTACCTTTAATTCCATTTTTAACAAAAGAGGCCACAGCAGTTTCCGTGGAACTGAATCGAAAGCTTTTTCGAAATCCACAAAAGCCACATGCAGCTTCTTGTTATTTACAAATTG
>CM065721.1:1141212-1221212 GCA_033310375.1 Conus canariensis | reverse complement strand
GCGGGAAGGAGTGTGGAGGAAGGAAGGAATGAGCGTAGTAGGCGGGAATGAGTGTGGAGGAAGGAAAGAAGGAATGAGCGTAGTAGGCGAGAATGAGTATGGAGGAAGGAAGGAATGAGCGTAGTAGGCGGGAATGAGTGTGGAGGAAGGAAGGAAGGAATGAGCGTAGTAGGCGGGAATGGGTGTGGAGGAAGGAAGGAAGGAGCGTAGTAGGCGGGAATGAGTGTGGAGGAAGGAAGGAAGGAATGAGCATAGTAGGCGGGAATGAGTGTGGAGGAAGGAAGGAAGGAATGAGCGTAGTAGGCGGGAATGAGTGTGGAGGAAGGAAGGAAGGAATGAGCGTAGTAGGCGAGAATGAGTGTGGAGGAAGGAAGGAATGAGCGTAGTAGGCGGGAATGAGTGTGGAGGAAGGAAAGGAAGGAATGAGCGTAGTAGGCGGGAATGAGTGTGGAGGAAGGAAGGAAGGAAGGAATGAGCGTAGTAGGCGGGAATGAGTGTGGAGGACGGAGAGAATGAGGATAGGGGGTGAGAAATGAATATAAGGGAAAACGGAAATGAGTGTGAAAGGTAGGAATAAGTATGAAAGGTAGGAATGAGTATGAAAGGTAGGAATAAGTATGGAATGTGGGAATAAGTATAGAAGGTGGGAATAAGTATGGAAGGTGGGAATAAGTATAGAAGGTGGGAATAAGTATGAAAGGTAGGAATGAGTATGAAAGGTGGGAATAAGTATGGAAGGTGGGAATAAGTATGAATGGTAGGAATAAGTATGGAAGGTGGGAATAAGTGTGAAAGGTAGGAATAAGTATGCAAGGTGGGAATAAGTATGGAAGGTGGGAATAAGTATGAAAGGTGGGAATAATTGCGGAGGAAGGCAGGACTGAGTATGGAAGCTGGAAATGAGTGTGGTGGAAGAAGAGAATGAGTGTAGAAGGTGGAATGAATGTGGAAGGAAGGCATAAATTGAACTTGGAAATGAGTGTTGAAGGTGCGAAGGCGAGTGGAGGAAGTGGTAATGACGTACTTACTTTCACTCACGGCTGCTGATTTTTCCTTTGTCTTTCTGAAAGGTGGCACAAAAGCTGCCACGTATTACTGCTTTCAGACTAAAAATGATTGTTTTCACGAAGCAAAAAAAAAAAAAAAAAAAAAAGCCGTACTAGGAATTTCTATAACGTTAGTATTACTGACGTAGAGCGGAATGGAGAGTTGTGGAGGGAAGGAGTGTGGTGGAGAACGACAAGTGCCGAGAACAAGAGCTAACCAAAGGTCTTGGTGTCCACGAATTCAATCCAAATTTGTTCCATGCCGCTGCACTTAGCAACACAACACCACACTGCACAATATCATAGCCAATTCCCCCTCTGCAACACCACACTCCAATGCCACTTTACAACACGACACTCCATTTGCCACAACACCACACTCCATTCCCACTTCACAACACCACACTCCATTCCCACTTCACAACACCACACTCCATTCCCACTTCACAACACCACACTCCATTCCCACTTCACAGCACCACGCTTCATTCCTACTTCACAACACCACACTCCATTGCCACAACACCACACTCCATTGCCACAACACCACACTCCATTGCCACTTCACACCACACTCGATCGCCACTTCACATCACCACACTCCATTGCCACTTAACACACCACACTCCATTGCCACTTCACACCACACTCTGCCACTTCACACCACACTCGATCGCCACTTCACATCACCACACTCCATTGCCACTTAACACCACACTCCATTGCCACTTCACACCACACTCCATTCCCACTTCACAACACCACACTCCATTGCCACTTCACAACACCACACTCCATTGCCACTTCACAACACCACACCCACATGCCACTTCATCACCACCAAACTCCATGCCCACTTCACATCACCACACTCCATTGTCACTTCACAACACAACTTCTCCATCGTCACTATCACAAGACCACACTCCATTGCCATTTCACAACACCACACTCCATTCCCACTCATCACTCACCACCTCCATTGCCACTTCACAACACCACATTCCATTCCCACATCACAACACCACACTCCATTGCCACTTCACACCACAATCCATTGCCACTTCACAACACCACACTACATTGTCACTTCACACACACATCCATTCCCACTTCACAACACCACACTCCATTGCCGCTTCACAAGACCACACTCCATTCCCACTTCACACCACACTCCATTGCCACTTCACAACACCACACTCCATTCCCACTTCACACCACACTCCATTGCCGCTTCACAACACAACACTCCATTCCCACTTCACACCACACTCCATTGCCACTTCACAACACCACACTCCATGTCCACTTCACACCACACTCCATTGCTCTTAACACCACACTCCATTCCCACTCTCACAAGACCAAACTCCATTGTCACTTCACACCACACTCCATTGCCACTTCCAACAACACCCACACTCCATTGCCGCTTCACACCACACTCCATTGCCACTTAACACCACACTCATTGCCACTTCACAACACCACACTCCATTGTCACTTCACACATCCACACCTATTTGCCACTTCACAACACCACACCATTCCATTGCCCACTTCACACAACCACACTCCATTGTCACTTCACACCACACTCCATTGCCACTTCACAACAACCCACACTCCATTGCCACTTTAGCACCACACTCCATTGGCTCTTAACACCACACTCCATTGCCACTTCTCAACACCACACTCCATTGCCACTTCACAACACCACACTCCATTCCCACTTCAAAACACCACACTTCATTCCCACTTCACACCACCACACTCCATTCCCACTTCACACCACCACATTCCATTCCCACTTCACAGCACCACATTCCATTCCCACTTCACAACACCACACTCCATTGCCACTTCACAACACCACACTCCATTCCCACTTTACGAGACCACACTTAAATTCCCACTTCACACCACCACACTCCATTCCCACTTCAGAACACGACACTCCATTCCCACTTCACAACACCACACTCCATTCCCATTTCACACCACCACACTCCATTGCCACTTCACACCACCACACTCTATTCCCACTTCACAACACCATACTTCATTGCCACTTCACAACACCGCACTCCATTCCCACTTCACACCACCACACTCCATTCCCACTTCACACTACCACACTCCATTCCCACTTCACACCACACTCCATTGCCACTTCACAACACCACACTCCATTGCCACTTCACATCACACTCCATTGCCACTTCACAACACCACACTCCATTACCACTTCACAACACCACACTCCATTGCCACTTCACATCACACTCCATTGCCACTTCACACCACCACACTCCATTACCACTTTACAAGACCACACTCCATTGCCACTTCACACCACCACACTCCATTGCCACTTCACAACGCCACACTCCATTACCACTTTACAAGACCACACTCCATTGCCACTTCACAAGACCACACTCCATTCCCATTTCACACCACCACCACACCCCATTGCCACTTCACAAGACCACACTCCATTCCCACTTCACAACATCACACTCCATTCCCACTTCACAACACCACACTCCTTTGCCACTTCACAACACCACACTCAATTGCCACTTCACAACACCACACTCCATTGTCACTTCACAACACCACACTCCATTCCCACTTCACAACACCACACTCCATTGCCACAACACCACACTCCATTGCCACTTCACACCACCACGCCCCATTGCCACAACACCACACTCCATTGCCACTTCACACCACACTCCATTGCCACTTCACAACAACACCCTCCAGTGCCACTTCACACCACACTCCATTGCCACTTCACAAGACCACACTCCATTGCCACTTCACAACACCACACTCCAGTGCCACTTCACACCACACTCCATTGGCTCTTAACACCACACTCCATTGTCACTTCACAAGACCACACTCCATTGTCACTTCACACCACACTCCATTGACACTTCACAACACCACACTCCATTGCCGCTTCACACCACACTCCATTGCAACTTCACAACACCACACTTCATTGCCGCTTCACACCACACTCTATTGCCACTTCACAACACCACACTCCATGCCACTTAACACCACACTCCATTCCCACTTCACACTACACTCCATTGCCATTTCACACCACACTCCATTGCCACTTCACAACACCACACTCCATTGCCACTTAACACCACACTCTATTCCCACTTCACACCACCACACCCCATTGCCACTTCAGAACACCACACTCTATTCCCACTTCACACACCACACTCCATTGTCACTTCACAACACCACACTTCATTCCCACTTCACAACACCACACTCCATTGCCACTTCACAACACCACACACCATTGCCACTTCACAACACCACACTCCATTCCCACTTCACAACACCACACTTCATTCCCACTTCACAACACCACACTCCATTGCCACTTCACAACACCACACTCCATTGCCACTTCACAAGACCACACTCCATTCCCACTTCACAACACCACACTCCATTGACACAACACCACACTGCATTCCTACTTCACACCACACACTCTATTGCCACAACACCACACTCCATTGCCACTTCACAACACCACACTTCATTGCCACTTCAGAACACCACACTCCATTGCCATAACACCACACTCCATTGCCACAACACCACACTCCATTGCCACTTCACAACACCACACTCCATTGCCACAACACCACACTCCATTGCCACAACACCACATTCCATTGCCACTTCACACCACCACACTCCATTGCCACTTCACAACACCACACTCCATTCCCACTTCACAACACCACACTCCATTGCCACAACACCACACTCCATTGCCACAACACCACACTCCATTGACACAACACCACACTCCATTCCCACTTCACATCACACTCCACTCATCCCACAAGACCGCAGTCCACCCCCACTTGAACTGCCAGTCATCAAATGGCCCGAGCTGCGGACATGACGGTCATGAGTTCCACCCTCTTGTGGGATGGGATTTTTGTGGCTTGAAAAATCCTGTCCACCCAACAGTAAATGGGTACCCCTCCCTGTCCACCCAACAGTAAATGGGTGCCCCTCCCTGTCCACCCAACAGTAAATGGGAACCCCTCCCTGTCCACCCAACAGTAAATGGGTACTCCTCCCTGTTCACCCAGCAGTAAATGGGAAAACCCTCCCTGTCCACCCAGCAGTAAATGGGTACCCCTCCCTGTCCACCCAGCAGTTAATGGGTACCCCTCCCTGTGCACCCAACAGTAAATGGGTACCCCTCCCTGTCCACCCAGCAGTAAATGGGTACCCCTCCCTGTCTACCCAACAGTAAATGGGTAACCCTCCCTGTCCACCCAACAGTAAATGGGTACCCCTCCCTGTTCACCCAGCAGTAAATGGGTACCCCTCCCTGTCCACCCAGCAGTAAATGGGTACCCCTCCCTGTGCACCCAGCAGTAAACGGGTACCACTCCCTGTCCACCCAGCAGTAAATGGGTACCACTCCCTGTCCACCCGACAGTAAATGGGTACCCCTCCCTGTCCACCCAGCAGTAAATGGGTACCCCTCCCTGTCCACCCAGCAGTAAATGGGTACCCCTCCCTGTCCACCCAGCAGTAAATGGGTACCACTCCCTGTCCACCCAACAGTAAATGGGTACCCCTCCCTGTCCACCCAGCAGTAAATGGGTACCCGTCCCTGTCTACCCAACAGTAAATGGGTATCCCTCCCTGTCCACCCAGCAGCAAATGGGTACCCTCCCTGTCCACCCAGCAGCAAATGGGTACCTTATTCAGTTCAGGGATGGTTCAGGTGGTGGAAAGACAAGGTTAGGTGTCTTGACAATCCGCTGAACATTAACATATCATCTGAGCACTGAGCTGTTCACAATGGTAGCATCACACCTTGTGTGCTTCGTTGGTTCTGGACTTCCTTCTGTAAGTGCCACAGACTCGGCACCCATAGTGATCACATTGAGAAAACATCTATGTTCAGTCAAAGCCAACACATAGATTGTTGCCATTTTTTTTTGTTTGGTCTATAATGTTTTCATTCAGTGGATATCCAGGAGAACGGAAGGTCGCCAGTATCTTATAAGATGACAATGTGCTCTGTTTACATACTTTTGTGCCAAAGGGAGTCATTTCTTTACATGTGTTGGCTAGGTATTTTTGTCCCACAGTTTGTAAATGAAGTGAAACAGAACAGATCTGGAACTGACTGTACAACCCGAGGATGTAAAAATCGATTTATTTTAGTTTAATTTTTATTTTTTAAAGGGTGGAAAGTAATCATTACATTTATGTGCATCCTCGGCACAGCCGGACTCAGGCATATATGACCAACCGATCTTGAACCTGACCGGGCCGCCGACGATGATGATTGGATCGTCGGGTATATTCCGACTGGACATATACATTGACCAACCATCAATCAGCCTCAGTGTGGACGCCTTCGCCGCCCTCAACACGTCCAACGTCATGTCCATCTGTGACATGAAGGTCAGGCAGCTCTGTCTCTGTCTGTCTGTCTCTATCTCTCTGTGTGTACATGTGTGTATGAGTGCGCGCGCGCACGCGAGCGTGTGTGTGTGTGTGTGTGTGTGTGTGTGTGTGTGTGTGCGTGTGTGTGTGTGCGTGTGTGTGTGTGTGTGTGTGTGTGTGTGTGCGTGCGCGCGCGCGTGCGTGCGTGCGTCTAAGGGAGAGAGAGAGGGGGGGGGGAGATTGATTGACTGATCTTTGATACTCAAGGATGAACATTTTAGGCCGAGGGATAGTATTACAATTTGTATTATACATTATTATTATTATTATTATGTAAGTGTCATTTCAATATACACGTATTTCAATGATACTGACAGTTAAAAAAAAGAACACTGTAATGCACGTCATTCTACGGCAACACATAAATGCAATAATGGCATAGTGGATAGTCAAACAGACCGAACGGAAAAACAGAGAGAGAGAGAGAGAGAGAGAGAGAGAGAGAGAGAGAGAGAGAGAGAGAGGAAGGATGGTGGGTAGCTGGAGTGATAGAGAGATGGGAGAGAGAGAGTGGGAGTGGCACAAGGTGGTTTAATGGATTAGGTTATGTTTTCAGACGGTGCATTCAATGTATGAGTTACAGAAGAATTTGCATATAGACGTTACTGATTTTAATCGAATAATCAAATTATTGAGACATGAAATATTTATGTCAACGTTTCTCGAAATGTTTTAAGGTATTCGTATTTTGTACACTTGGTGCAAGCGAGTTCCAGACATATGGTCCAGAGTAAGCTAGGCTTGTTTTGTTTTCATCAATGCCTGAATTGGAGAGAAGGAATTTCTGCCAGCCAGAACAGCTGTTCAGTCCCGTGAAAAGGGCATCAGTATAACATGGCATGGTATTTGTCAACATTTGGAACATAACTGATGCATTGTTCAGTTCAGTTTGTTTACTCAGAGGAAATATGTCCGGTACTTTTATTTATTCATCTGTTGTTAGAGGTGCAGCTGGAAGGAGTGGTTCAGCTGCACATCTACGGAGAGAATTCAGTCTTTCTGTGGGCATTGCTTCTCCCATCCCATGTTGTTGAAGCCCAATTGAGATGTGACATTGTGTGTACGTTGACGAACAGTTTAGGGCAGTACTGTTGGTATAGCGCGTTCGTTGAGAGAACAGGAAAAGGTTTTTTTTAGATGACCTTTCATAGATTATCAAGATGAGATTGCCATTTCAATTCTTCATCTATCTTTACTCCTAAAACACGATGCTCATCTACTTGTTTAATAGAAGTACTGTTCAAATGAAGTGTTAGGTAAAGAGGAGTCAGTTGGTGCTTTTGGCGAGTGGTTAAAATGATGATCTTCTTATGGCAGGGTGTATGACTATTGAGTTTGAATTCCTCCAGTCCGCCACTTCATTTGGACTGTCCTAGATAAATGCTTCTATTGTTTATAGATTACTACCATTAGTCAGGAGTAACGAGTCATCGGCAAATAAATCAGTAATGACTTTCTCATCTGATATGGTTGAAGGTAAACCATTGATGGAGGTGCAGAATAGGAGGGGACCTAACACAGAGCCTTGTGGGACTCCATGGCTGACAAATCTGTAGAAGAGGTTTTGCCATCAAGCAGCACATACTCAGTCCTGTCATTTAAGTAGGCGTAAGTCGGTTAGGATGTCCAGTGTTTTTCTTTGTTTGAGGAGAAAAACAAAGGCAGATTGGAATTTAAGTCGGACCATTCTTTTTGAGTGAATTATCTTCCGCATAATCGTGATGAAGTTTATGATCGCATTGTAAGGCTTCACAGAGCCGACATGATACTTTACAGGAGGAACCAGTAGGTGTGGAAGGTAGTGTAGGATAGGAGATTCAATACGGGCGAATAACTGTCTCCTCTCGACGCATCAGAAAGACTGTGGTAGAGGTGTACTGTTTTCCCGACATATCCTCATGACGCCCTGAAAGGTGTGACAGAGAGACTGTGTGGTCAGGTGGTGGACACGGGAGAGAACTACAAGTGCGGGTTCATCCCCGAGGAGCACGTGGCCACGTTCCACCAGGAGAAGAACACCTGGGGCAACGATCGTGCCCGCCTGGAACTGCACACGGTCATCAACAAAGGTAGGCTGGGCATGGACGCCAGCATTCAGCACAAAGACCACCGATTCGGACGACCGTTTATTGAACCAAATGAGACGGATGAAAACATTTCAGCAACACAGCTTTTCTCTACCCTCGTAATGATCGCTTACATGTACAAATGGTCTTGCTTTGATTGAGGCCGACATTTCAATAGGTAAATGATAGTTTGTACATTGAAAGACCGCAGGGGAGAGAATTAGCAAAGAAGATTAGTGGCTGAATGGAAGAGTTGATTGACGTTATGAAATCAGAAATATCGTAGAAAGTCCTGAGAGAGAGAGAGAGAGAGAGAGAGAGAGAGAGAGAGAGAGATGCGTAGTTGGTTTTCGGTGTCGTATATGAAAAAGGCAACCGGTTTGCACAGCATTTGCACCCCATTGTGTTCACTGGCAGCCCTGTTGAACTGCATAGCATGGTGGCTGAAGTGTTTTGGAAAGCTTTGTCTGAGCTAGTCCATTTATCATCTCTTTGTCTTCTTTGTCAGCTATGGTATGGCGCGTTGTCACAGAGCAAGCCGACCTGCCCGAACATTCTCACCAGAGAACTATAAAATAGGCATTCTGGCTCACCCGACTCCGCTGTTGCTCCGCCGGCTTACCCAGAATGCCTATTTTATAGTTCTCTAATAGTAAACACTTTACAAACATACATAATGTGTAGGATTATCTGTTTTTAACACTAATTTAGAAAACTTTTGAGACTTAAGTTTTTGCTTAATTTTTTGTTTATCTTTGGCATTTTCAATAACATCGTTTTCTTTCATACATTCATCAAAAGCATCCCTATCTTTCATGTGAAATAAAACCACTGTCTTTAATTGCTCTCTGAAGTCTTTTAAAACTGAGTTATATCTTTGACTTAGAACCCATACGCTTATCCCAGCATGTCTTCCACTAAAAGCTAGTTTAGATAAAGTATTTCTCTTTCTAACTATGTCTCTCTCTGCAGAACAATCATCTATAATAAATAGTGTTTGTGTTCCTTCAAACGATTTAAAGAAATGTTCTAAGCATTCGCTAAGTTTATTACTAGGATCAACTAAATATATGTTGTGGTCTGACCATATAAACCTTCTATTGTGATATGCTTTGTTCCATTTAAGTGTTGGACAGAAAATTACTATGTGTTCAAAATTATGGCGATATACTGTTTCTAATAGATCGAGGACGAATATTGTTTTTCCACAACCAGTTTGACCGCAAATCAATGAACAATGAGGGGTTTTTGTCATAAAGTTTAACTGCTCCATAGTTTTAAAACATAATTTAATCTAATCCAGTTATTGTTTTTATCATACTCTCTGTCAAAACTTGTTCAGTATAATAAAAACCTATAAGGCCTAAATGTGTAAGATTAATCCAGTTCAGTTCTGTAAGATCGTTTCTATTTAGACTAATATCAATTTTGTTGCTTGTTGTCATGACCTTAATATCCTCGCCATTGTAAAGAACAACGACAGTAACTTTAAGTTTGTCAACGTCTAAGTTTTGCCAGCTAATAAGAATTCCTTTCATAAGATTGTCACTGACGCCCAGAGCTCCATTTCTTGCCTCATCTTTTAAGACAGAAATTTTAAATATCATTGTGAACGTGTCTCCTAATTTTGTGCGTGGAATGAACTGTAATTTTGTAGAAGCTTTCTTTAAAACCGATTCTCTTCTGTGGAGGATGTACTGTTTGTCCCCAAACGGCTTTATTTCGATCTCTTTCCGACTGTTGTCCTCTGGCATAAGACTTACATGTAAAGGGCCAGAGTTCAATGCTTTTCTGAAACTTTTTTGACGGTCAAAAAATGTAAATGGGCTTAAGAATTCAAATTTTATGTCCCATTCTAAATATGGTTCTAAGTGCCATTTGTTGTCAGTTTTTCGAACTATTTTATATTCATACTGACCCGCATTATTTGCTTCTACATTGCGTAGTTGTTCTAGTTTAGGAAACCTTTTGCTGTCGCTAACCTCTTTGCGTTTATAATAACCATCTTTAGTGTACTCAAAACCATACAAAGTGCCTATCTCACCGTTTTGTTCAAAGTCCTCAACGTCTGCAAGGTCTTTTAATTCTAAAGTTACACACCTCTCAGGCGCTAATGTAACTCCTGATTCTTCTGGCCCACGAGACATTATTTTTTAGTACACCTTATTATTTTATTTCTAAAACAATGTGCAGGTTATCACATTTCACGACTTTCCCTGTTTTATCTGTGATCTTTATATTAAATGATCTGACCCTCCCACAAGCTAATCTTTTAAACTGTAAATTAGGGAATTGTATAATTTCATAATCGCAATATGCAGCTTTCCCTGATGGAAGAGCTCTTAAAACAGTTGAGGGCCTTCCATCATATAAGTTTTCATCAGTGCTCAGCTCGTCCAAATGAACATAGAGTAATGAATGTAATGCAAGATCGAGCGGATATTCTCCCTCATAAGTAGTTTCGTCTGGTGCAACTATAAAACTATGATTGTCAGTTGCAAAGCCTAACATTTTAGCTAGCTCTACATCAAAAAGGTAATGGTCTACTTCTTCTTCAGGTTTGAATGTCAACATTATTTTCAAATTTGCATTGTTAAGTTTGAGAGTAATGTCGAAGTTACTCATTGCTTCTTTCAGCGAGCAAAACCCGTAATAACCATCAGGTATGGTTAACTGGCTAACTAAGTTTCCTCTATTATCAAATTTTTTAATCTTATTATTCTCCTTGGATTCAGTTATATTAAACCATACGACTTTGTAAAAAATTTCATGGAGTGCGACCCTTTGGGTTCCGCAGTTATTATCAATAGCATATTCTAAAAACGAAGGACTATCTTGAGTTGTTATTGTTACAAACATTTTTAAAACAAATTTAAAAATGAGTGCATTCAAATATACTAATGCAAAATATTCTGTTGGGCCGCACTACAATCTTAAAAATATAACAACTGACACCCTCGACATTTCTGTGACTCAGACTGACGCCTTTCAAGTAAAGGTTAGTACTCCATTGAACAGATATCTTAACCCTCCTATTAAAAACGACTACATCCCGAAAGTGTGGTTCAGTCATCCGATGCAGTTTTATCAGAACCAGTTAAACTTTGCTGTGTTTTGCGCATCAACTGGGTGTGGAGTGTCGTATGCTGATCATTTAATTCATCCTGATCCTTTGGTGAGGTCAGTGTATAGATTTCATTTTTATTACACCTTCAGACGTATTTTATCTGAACTGCAAGCGCCATTACCAAATGACAAAACGTTTAATCCATTCAGCAACAGAATAGATTACAAGGCTTTTGAAAGGATCTGTAACGAATTTGATATTGACCCAAAGACAGACTTTAGACAAAAGTTGGATCTTAATCATGGTTTAGGCACCCTTTATTTTTGGGGCGTGCACAGAAAGTATAACTATGACTGGAATCCTCCTTACACATCTTTCTCTTCAGGCACAACTGTTCACCTCGGGTCCATAGAGCAAGAGCATAAAACAGCATGGACAACATTTATTTTGGATACTTCTAAGGGCCTAACAAAAGCGGGAATAGAACGAATAAACGACTCTATTCGTACTTATGTTTGGTGTTTGCTAGGTTCGCAAGCACAAACGAGATCAAACATAATTGATCCTTCTACTGGCTTTGACGCCCAAAAACAGTATTTAGCAAATTTAGAGGATTCTATTAATTCTGCAATTGATTTGCCTTCAAGTATTAAAAGGTACCAAAATGTTTTGCAATACGCAAGATCGAAAGTAGACTTTGCTGTTGGCACTGGTTTATACATGCTGCCTTCTGACCTCAGACTTCAGATAGGAACAATAATAAACTATAATAATGAAATCCTTGTGGCTGGCAATGAAGAGAAGGTCGGAAAAAACGACATAAATTCTAAGCCAGCAATAGCAATAAAAAAAGAAGCCCCACCAATCCCCGAGCCCCCCAAACCCCCCTCAAAACCCCATCCAATCCCTGTGGTCCCAAGAAATAATGACCATGAATATGAAAAGACAGCACTTGTTATTGGATTAACTGCCCTAGGATTACTTGGTCTTTATCTTACTATAAAGTAACCCAACTATTAAGACAACTAATGTCCATAAGTGCTCAGCCATAAAGCCAACTACTTTACTTGCGGCAGACAAAAGCCAGCTAACGATCCCTCCTATTATACCAGGCAAAGAATCTATTGCCTTACTGGCTAATTTTTTTAATAAACTTGCAAGATGATCAAGTTGTTTTTTTACCCATGATTTATCAGGAGATGGTGGCGGAGGCACTAACCCTTGCCCACCACCGCCTGTAATAGCCAACACCAGTGTACTTATTGCAAATCCTAAGGCTGTTATAACACTTGCTAATGTGACACCTTGCTCTCTAAACAGTGTTCTTATTCGTTCTGCTAACGTTGTGTCTTCATATAAAATTCTTTGGATAGTTTCTCTTATTCTGCTCACTTGAGTTCGTAATTGTTCTCGGTTATTAGACAACACTTCTAGTCTTGCTGATCTCTCTTGTTCAAGATCTTTTAGTCTTTGTGTTATTCTTTCTTTAACATCATGGCCTAAGTTGTGGTCATCAGCCTCAACTAGTTTTTCTTTTTCTCTTTTTATATGCTCATCTAGTTCACCCAGTTTTGCTAAATTGTTTGTTAATTCGCCTCTGATGCTTCTCAAAGCATGATCAAGGGCCGTTATTTCTCTCATAGGTAGCGGCGGATCGTGCATAGTTTTTAATGCTGTTTCTTCTGAAAAACTGGTTTCTGCTTGTATTATTTCGTCTGCTGTTGGGCTTAAATCTTTAAGTTCCATGTTTTGTATTTGGTTATCTGTTGGGAGTTCTTGTAGTGTGTTTTGAAGTTTAGCAACTGCTTCCCTATCTAATTTTGGTTTAGTAATGCCAAGGCGATTTTGTTCGCTCACACTGAGCCTTTGTCTAATTGTACTCTTTTTTAAAAACTTTGATGAGTCTGGTTTAGTTGTAAGCTGAACAAGTTGTCCTTCGTCGTTTCTCACAAACAAATGGTCATCTTTTGTTTCAAAATCATTAGGGTCTATAAATTCGGGAGGTTCTTGACCTAAACTTTGATAAAATGATCTGACCTTACTTTCTGTTAATTCATGTCGCAATGAGCGCAATGGATGTGTCAAAGGTGTCATTTCACTCATGTCGTCTCCAGGATCAAAAACATCATAATCTTCAATGCCTGCCATGTTTTAAAAATAATTAACTTTTTATTTTTGTTTTATAAAAAAATGTCACAAGCATATGGCTCAATTCTTGACCCGCATAGAAGACTGAAAGAGCCCTTTGGCGTGAAGGGAAATAAACAGAATATTATTGTTCCAAATAATCCATCTACTATTGATTCAGATCAGATTCTTACTGTTAAATTTCCAGACCTAGGAGCAGATGAAGTGATTGTGCCGGGATCTGCACGTCTTACTTTCAAAATAGAACTCGAATCAGCAACAGACGCAAACAGGACAGTAGTTCAGAATCTGGGACGGGCAATCGTTAAGAAAATTTCTATAAAACTTGAGGGGCAAGAAATATTTTCTTTACACAATGCAGACATATTTTTTAATCTATTGTGATCTATGGCTAACCGCGAATGAAAGGGCTGACCTCGCGTTTCAAGGAATCGAAAATAACGAAGCACTAAAACACAGAATAGACGCCGAAGATGCTAAAGACAGTAACAAGGCTGAAGCTGTAAGTTTTGCTTATGGAAATCGCTTTTCCATACCCTTAGATTTTGAGTTGTTAAAAGCGCATGCGCCATACTTTCAAGGAGCATTAAAAGACAGATTGTCATATGAACTAACTTTTAATGAATACAAACGTGTCATTAAATCTACAACCGCCGATGCAAAGTACAGCATTTCTGACATCTCGTTAGAGTTTGACATTGTTAGCAACCCTAACTTAGCAAGGCTGATTGAGCAACAATATCAGTCAAAATTAGCAATATATTACGAAAGAGTGATTCATCATACTAAATATCCTAAAAGCAGGGCAGACACTATATGGAACTTTAGTTTTAGTGCCACAGCAAGATCCCTTAAAGGTATTTTATTGCTGTGTGAAGATGAAGAACCATTCAAAAGACAAAGTGAAAAATTTATTAATCCTAAAATAACGAAAGTACAATGTTCAATTGAGGGCAGTCCTAACCAAGTCTACGGTAGCGGGCTTAAACCTTATCATCATTTTGATGAAATAAGAAAATTGTTTGGAGGCGGGAGGTCTAGAAGTCCAACAGTAGACCTTGTGTCTAAAGATCTACACCTTCACAGTGTTAGACTTGATGAATATTTAACAACGAAATACGGTTTATGGATTGACCTAAGGTCAACAGAGGATAATCAGTTGCATGGGAGTGGGAGAACAGTTAAAGACGTAATAAACATTCAAATTGATAAAGAAAAAGAGAGTGATAAACCACTTAATGTACATTTGTTTTTAATATATGATGCGCAGCTGAATATTCAAGATAACAGATTAAAAGATATCCAATACTAAATTATTTTTATTTTTTAAAAAAAGCATGTCTGTTCAGGTTTATCCAAAAGTGCCCAAAGAAGAGATAGTAGGCAACTCTGACATAAAAACTTTCAGATTAACAAACATAACACAAATGCAAACCCAACTAGAGCAGGACCTTTCAAAATACAGTAAAACCAAACGAAGGTATTCTGCTGCCTTTAATGCTGTTACATATGTTAATACTGGAGCATCGATCACTAGTGCTCTATCAGCAGGAACAAGTGTAGGTCTCTTAGCAACAGGCGTAGGTGCACCGGCAGCTTTACCTCTAGGCGGTTTGTCTTTAACTCTTGGACTGTGTTCATTGGCTGTAAGTGCTGTCAGCAAAAAAATAAAAGCTAAACTCCAAAAGCACACAGCTATGGTTCAACTAATAACAGCTAAACTTAGTTCCTTCAAACTGATAATTGATAAAGCACTTGCCGACTCAAACATCACGGATGAAGAATTTAGTCGCCTACAGGCTGATTTTGAGGACTACAAAAGACAAAAGTTTGATCTTCAAAGAAAGGCAAGGGCAACTTTTTCTCAACAACCAGACACCGACCAGATAAAAAAGGAATGTTTAAAAAAAGTAAACGAGACATTAAACTCTGTTCTAAACAGCTCACATTAACAACACCAAAGGGCGTTTATACTTTAGTTTATGAGTCTAAGCACAAAAAGACCTCTGATATTGATTAATTAATTTAAATAAATATTTTGAGTTAGAAAAGAAACTCAACATGGATAAGATATATGACAGTTTTGACTCTTGGTTAGATGCAATGGAAGAGGAAGAGCGTTTGTCAAAAGCTTTAAATGAGGTCGTTTTAGAAGTTATTGATCCAACAAACGTACAGGCAAGCGTTGTACATGCTATTTCTCAAGTTCCAAGTAAACTAACAATAAACCCTCCAGTTAAAGTAAGGTTAGTTGTTTTAATCGACTATATAACAATAAACGAAGAAAATCTAGAAGTCTGGGTCTCAACTAAACAGCAGACTATTCTTTCTTATAATGACTTAACACCCGGTTGGGCAGATCAACTTCTTACACAGTTTAATGAAGCCTCTGAAGCAGCTAAAATGAGAGGCTCTGGTTGGTCAGAGGGTGAAGTCCTAGACATCAGATTAAGACAGGCTAAGTATGAGCCGATTGTAGGCAAGTCTTACATTCCACTGCCTCCAACATTAGTTGCAAAGAGAGCAGTTCTGAACATAAAGAATTCAGACGACAAATGTTTTATGTGGTGCGTTCTTGCTAGGCTGCATCACGTTGCCAAAAATGCAGAGAGAATATCTAACTATTTACAGTGGGCCAATGATCTTAACTTTAACGGCCTTGAATTTCCTATGGCTGTAGACAAAATTGATCAGTTTGAAAAACAAAATCCACCAATAACTGTTAATGTCTACACATGGTCTGAAGAAACCAACCTTCTGCCAATTAGAGTATCAAAGAACAGTCCAACAATAGGCGAACCAACCAAACACCATGTAGACTTACTCCTAATGCAAAGCCTTAATGGGTTGCACTACACTCTAATACGCACAATGAGTAGATTACTAGTGCATACTACAAAACAACATAGCAAACAAGAATTTTGTAGAAAATGTTTAACAAGAATTCCGTCCGTTCAAGCTGCGAGCGAACATGTAAAACATTGTCTCAGTCCAGTTGACTGCAATACAGAACTAATTATGCCAAGAGAAGGCAGTAAGGTTAGTTTTAAGAATTACAAAAAACTCCAGAGGTCTCCATACGTTGTTTACGCAGACTTTGAATCGCTTATTGTTCCTTATGAAGGGCCAGCTCCAAAAAATTTACCAAAAACAGTCTTAATGAATAACCACCAGATTTGTTCATATGCTTTCATTGTTGTTAGGTCAGATGGTGAACATTCAAAGCCAGAATTATACAGAGGACCACATGCAGCAAAACATTTTTTAAAACGCATGCAAGAAGTTCGTAATGTCTGTTCTAATAATCTAGACCTATCCGATCTTAGGATGACCCCAGAAGACCAAGATCGCTATGACTCAGCCACTCACTGTTGGATTTGTGGATTAGAGCTAACCCCTGAAAGTTTAAATCCAACAGTAAAGGACCATGATCACATTAGCGGAGAATTCAGAGGAGCAGCACATAACAATTGCAATCTTCAACTAAAGTTTGATCCTAGGACTTGGAAGCTGCCTATATTCTTTCATAACTTGCGAGGTTACGACTCTCATCTTATATTGCAAGCAGTAACTAGCGCCTTTAGGGTGTCATGCATTGCGCAGTCATCAGAAAAGTACATGTGTTTCACTTTAAATAATTTATCTTTTTATGACTCTATGCAACACCTGATGGGGAGTTTAGAGTCACTAGCAGGATCTTTAAAGTCCTGCCCAATAACAGAACACTATTTTGACCCAACACTTGTTAGAAAAGGCGTTTATCCTTATGAGTACATGAACAGTTGGGAAAGGTTTGATGAAGACTCACTTCCTCCTAAAGGTGCGTTCTTTAGTAGTCTTAGAGGAAAGGACATTAGCGACTGCGATTACCAGCATGCTCAAGAAGCGTGGCAGAAGTTGGAGTGTGAAACAATGGGAGACTATCATGATGCCTATTTAATGGCGGATACCTGTTTGTTGGCGGATATCTTTGAAAATTACAGAAAGACCTGCATGAAACATTATAGTCTAGATCCTGCGCATTATATTTCTGCGCCTGGGATGAGTTGGGATTCCTTTTTAAAATTTACTGGTGTACAGATTGACCTGTTGTCTGACCTACCAATGCTTCAGATGATTGAAAACGGATTGCGTGGCGGAATTAGTATGGCGTCTCACCATTACTGTAAAGCAAACAACAAATACCTAGACAACTATGATCCAAGTAGGAAGTCTAACTATCTTATGTATTTAGATGCAAACAATCTGTATGGTTGGGCTATGGCGCAATCACTTCCATTACGTAACTTTAAAATGTACACAGGAGGTGTAAAAGACATTCAAAAGTTTTTAAAATGGCTTCAGAGTCTAGAAGCTGATCAACAACAGGGCTTTATTCTAGAAGTTGATTTAGAATATCCTCATGAACTTCATGATTACCATAATGACTATCCATTAGCGGCAGAAACCCTGAAAGTGTCAATGACAGAACCGCCTAAACTTGTGCCTAATCTTCGTGACAAAAAAAATTATGTCTGTCATTACAGACTTCTCCAATTTTATTTAAGACATGGTTTAAAGTTAACAGCAGTTCATCGTATAATTGCATTTGATCAAGAACAGTTCATGAAACCATACATCATGAAGAACACTGATCTCAGAACTAAATCCACAGATGCATCAGAAAAAGACTTTTTCAAGTTGATGAACAACAGCTGTTTTGGAAAGACTATGGAAAATCCGCACAAGCGCAAAGATGTCAGATTGGTCACTAGAGAAAACGATGCAATTAAGTTGGTGTCAAAACCCAACTACCAAGACTTCAGAAGATTTCATGATCAGCTTTTTGGAATAATGATGAAAAAAAAGAAAGTCAAATTGGACAAACCTGTTTTTATTGGGTTTACTGTTTTAGAATTATCAAAGCTTTTGATGTTAGAATTTCTTTACGACTACTTTAAACCCTTGTATCCAGAGTCCAGAGTTCTGTACACAGATACAGATTCCTTTGTAATCGACATCCCTACTGAAGATTTTTACAAAGATTTAGAAACAGAAGTAGCAAAAGAGCATGCCGGATGGTACGACACATCTGATTACCCTAAAGATTCACCTTTGCATTCAGTTATTAATAAGAAGGTTTTAGGTAAGATGAAGGATGAATTATCTGGTGGTGTGATCAAGGAGTTTATTGGTTTAAGGTCGAAAATGTACAGTCTCGCATGTCAAACTAGTACTATTAAAAAAGCAAAGGGAATATCTCGCAGTGTTGTGCAGTCAAACATATCACATGACAACTACAAAGAAGCATTGTTCAATAAAAAGACTTTTCATCATGACAATTACAAACTACGATCTAATCTACATGAGATTAACACAACTGTTGTAACAAAGAAGTCATTAGATAGAACAAACACTAAACGAGTATTTGTTAATCCAGAGTTTTCATATGCAATTGGGCACTGGAGAATAGTATAATCATATGTCTTCATGGAGTTTCTGTTTGGTCAAGTGTTATCAGAAGCTCAACTATATCATTATCCAGTATAGCCAAATCATTATTATTCTCATTCATTACTGCTAAATGTGCTTCAATTTTTTTATCATTTTGATTTTTCCATATCAAAATATCAGAATCTAGGGATTGGGGTAGTAAGCGATTGTCTGGCATAAGATTGTCAATGTTCTTAAATATTTTTTTGATAATAATATTATAAGCAGATAATTGACGTATTAATTTTGAAAACTCTTTTTTCTTTTGAGCTTCCATTTTAAACTCAAATGTATTTGCCTAAATTAACTAAGCGACTGGAACTGTGTCTGGTGGGATTATCTGCAGTTCTTCCTTCACAAAAGATCTTCGGGGGGCTGGTCGTTTTGTTGTGTCAGTTTCTCGTAAATAATACACGGGCGGATTCATTTTCACAATTTTTTTTTATCTCATATGGATCAACACTCCAAACTGGATCTGTTGCCCTGATGCGAGTGTCCCCTTCCGCTTCTCCCGGTGAATAAAGGTATCTCACTTTTAAACCAAATGGTAATAGTTTGCTGGATGAAGACTCTTCAACAACATTTATTCGTTTGGTTTTGATTGCTTGTACTGGTTTTAGCCCTTTAAATTCTTCATTATTCATTGCGCGCAAAACTGAGGGCAGTCTTTTTACCCATTCTGTGTTGCGAGAATTGTCAATCAGCTCTCTGTGATACTGGTAGGAGAAAAGTCTTTCAGATAACTGTTTGTTAAAGTTTTCAACCAAACCCTGTGATCTGTGAACACCCGGAATGCCTCTTTTAATGGTAACTCTATGTTTTAACAATAATTGATTCACTTGACCTTTAAATTCTTTTCCGTCATCGACTTGAATCATGCGAGGATAAGTTAAGGGTCCTCGTTGGTATATCAGCTGTATAGCAACAGCAACAGCAGAAGCACTCTTTTGTGTTAATGGTTCCGCATCTTTGTATCTTGAAGCTATATCAGTGACTGTAAGTGCGTACTTAAATCTTTTTCGTCTAATCGTATCATGGGGTAAATATAGAAGATCCATTTGATGGGTGTCGTTTGGTGTTATATTCACAAAGTGTGGTCTCTGTAGTTTTTTAGGCGCAGGTAAATAAATTTGCCAAATCGCTTGTTTAGATAACCATTCTTTTGCTGTTTGTTCACTGACTCCTGCTGCTTGGCTAAGCTTTTTAATTGCTGTGATTCCCTTCCAATATCCTTTTGGCGAATAATAGATCTTGTTCATTTTTTATTCAGCCAATACTTTGTGCAACAAAATACACAGCGGTCATGCCAAAGACAATAAACAATATTTCTTGCATCTTTTGTTTTTCTGATGGTTGATAGTAATCGCTAAATTTTGGTGGGGGCAATGTTTCAACTTGTTGGCCTGTTACTAGAAAATATTCTTTTATTGCCTGGTCAACATCTTTAAATGTGTAAGCTGCATGTCCCTGTTGTTTAAGTCTGTCGTTAATAAAATCTAACTGCTCCATTCTTTGCTTTTCATAGGTGTCTTGTGCAGCGGCTAGTTGCTCCATAGCTCTGTTATGTCTTTTTCTCTCATCGTTATTTTGTAGTTTACTAAACGCGTAATTACTTCCGCTGAAAGCAAGCGCGTTAACCACTGCGCCGCCTATCATCATTACGAGTGAAGCCATTTTTATAAATGTATTTTTCATTTTTACATATTTATATTTTCTGGAATTATTCCTTGCTTAACTAGAAAATCTTTCGTAGCAAACGAAGCTGTAATGACAGCAATCAACTTTGCTGAGTCTTCAAAATCTCGCTTGCCAAGATCTGCTGGTTTTATTCTTAACAAGCTTTTACCAAGCATTGTGTATCCTACACTTAGACCTCCAATAACAGCAGAATGGTATACGAGGTTGGCAACAGTTTTTTCGGTGCTCATTTTTTAAAAATAAAATAATATTTATTATTAATAAAACATGAACTGCGATGATTTACTTCCTGAACTTATGATTACAAATAATCAAGTTGATGACCAAGCTATTATGCGCCAAAAGGAAAGGCTGTATTCTTTGGCGGCGTGTGGAAAAACAAAACAGTACCTCGGAAATGAATTCAGCATAGAACAGATACAACAGATGTCTCCACAAGACATTGTAAAGTATCACAACAGGTATGAAGCGCAACTGGGGTCAAGAATGGTCAAAAGTGTCGGACAAACTGTTCTTAGTTTGTACACTAAACTAGTTAGTAGATTTGCGCCCATTGATTCTGAACAAGATTTTATGTATGATTTAACGCAGGATCCAGTTTTAACAAAGTCATTAGAGTCTCTAGGATGTGATCTATATTACAGATTTGGAACATTATTGTCGCCAGTAATTATGGGGTTAATTACGTTTAATCATATAGATTTTATTTCTCTTAAAAATGACCGAGCAGAAAACGTTGATGGAGAAAGTGACCCGTGAAAAGAATCCTGGGCGCGTTGAAGCAGGGAAAAAATTAGCAGAGTGGAACAAAAAAAGAAAATTAGAGTTACAACATATAACTCATAATGAAAAAAACACCAGTTGTGCCAGAGCCACAACAAGAACAAGTTGTTTCAAGTCCCGCAACATCATCATGGATTATTTGGATTAAAAGAGTTGGCATTTTTGGCGTCATTGCTGTTGGTGGGGGTGGTTATTACGTTTATAAAACATATAAAGAAAGACAGCAAAAACCAAAGCAGTCAAAAAAATCACAGCCACTAAATACAAAATCTGAACAAAAAAGAATGCCAGAACTGCCAACAACAAAATCTCATTTTGATCCATTTGATATGCAGTAATATTTCAAGAACTTAATAAATAATTATAAGTGACTTGAATAAGAACTTGATAACGACTTGATGACGACTTGATGAAAACTTAAATAAGAACTTGATAAGAACTTGATAAGAACTTAATGACGACTTGATAAGAACTTAATGACGACTTGATGACGACTTGTTAAGAACTTGAATAAGTACTTGAATAAGTACTTGTTAAGAACTTGATGATGACTTGTTAAGAACTTGATGTTGACTTGTTAAGAACTTAAATAAGAACTTGAATAAAAACTTGTTAAGAACTTAAATAAGAACTTGAATAAGAACGTGATGCCGACTTGAATAAGAACCTAAGAGAACTATAAAATAGGCATTCTGGGTAAGCCGGCGGAGCAACAGCGGAGCCGGGTGAGCCAGAATGCCTATTTTATAGTTCTCTTCACCTTTTGAAACTGATTTTCTATTCTTGTGTTTTCTTTTCACCCTCCTTCCTTCCTTCCTTCCTTCTTTCTTTCTTTCTTCCCCTCCCCCCCCCCCCCCCCCTTTTAAAAACTTTTTTTTTTAAAAATCTGTTCCTGCGAACAGAAGAGAGAAAAAAAAGAAAAAGAAATTCCAGCAGGCAGCAAACCAGACGACAGTGCGAGCTGTACAGCAATAATCCCACGTCACGCCCCTGCCGTCCCATTGTCGTCCCCAAGCCCACAACACGGCACGCGAACGCGATCGTTTGCGATCGATCCCGGTTCCATTAAGTGAATCAATAGTCAGGCCGGTGGCGGGGCTGGAGGGGTTTTAACCACAGTGAGCGGTATCCGGGGCCCATTGTAGCGCTGATGGTGGCTGCTGTACCAGTCTAACTAGTTAGGAAAAAAAACAACTTTTTTTTTTTTGGCTTTTTAGTCGACAGTGAGGAGCATTAGCGTTGAAAGCGGGTTTATTATTCACGAAGTGGATGAATACAGGCTCGAACAGTTGATAAGAGTTAAAAACAAACAAACCAACAAAAACTCCTCTCTTTTTTCCGCCCTTGCTCTACATCCCCAACCTCATCCCTCACCCAATCGTCCAAATGATAATGCCGATCGAATGTTGAAGATCCGCTTGAGTGACGGAACAGGAAAGAAAGAATAGGAGGGGGTGGGTGTGGGGGTGGTGGGACGGGGAAGGCAGAACACAATTAACAAAACGCTGTGTGTATGTGTGTGTGTGTGTGTGTGTGTGTGTGTGTGTGTGTGTGTGTGTGCGCGCGCGCGCGCAACACGTTACCGATGAAGTCCTTGGACTGCAATATTCTCAGACCAATATGAAGATGGTTGATCAGTGTGAAAATTCAGGCAACACTCCATCAGTCTGTCCATCTTTCACCAAGAAGTAAACGGATAGGAAACCTAGCAAGAAAACAGACCCGATCGACTGCCATGAAACTGTCAAAGTGAAACGGACGAACAAAAATCACAACTAAAGCGAAAATTATTTTCCGAAACATACGGAGAATGTTACATGAGCGAACTCAAACATCTACGCGTCTTAAATCTAAAGCACATTGATGAACTTATCAAGTATGTGTGCTATTGTTTTATGAGCACACTAGTGAGGTTGCCATGGAAAACGAAATACTATTGCTTGAAGCACAGTCAGAAGGTCATCAAAGCACATGACGAATTTATGATCAGAGGGGAAAAAAACAGCAAGCGTTTTTTGGTCTGAAGTCCATTCACGTGGTGGTCAAAGTGAAAAGAACTTGAGTGTTGAAAGCCAGACGAACACCGGTGTTGTAGTATGCAACACATCGGGGTCACCAAAATAAATACGATTTTGTGTCAAATTTACCAATTACAGAACCACTGGTTATTCTTGGTTCTGATAAAGATATAAGCATTGATCAGATCTCTTAGTTCATTTTGATATCTGCTAAGGAATACTTGTACCACTGTAAATGAAATGGAAATATGCCTACTGTACAAGCTTTTGTTAACAAGTTAGAATACAGATACAGTATTGAAGAGTACATAGCGCGCAAAAATATGGTATATAATGATTTTGTTGCCAAGAGGACTCCTTATAAAGCTTTTAAAAAAAAAACAACTTAATTTAAGCAAAAAACACTGAATTCATAGGTATTTGATAAATCAATAGAAAAGAAGAAAATTTGGTGGTTTTCATGTGACATGTTTCAGGCCCAAAGTAGACATCTATAAGCCATTTAGTTCCTCTAATCATAGTATAGTCCCACCTTCATTTGCTTCTATCTGATGCAACTGAGTTGACCAGGGAAAAAAATGTCTTCATATAACTATATTTAACTGAATGGTCATTTAATTGTTTACCATTTGCATAGTAAGTCATCTGTTTTTCATATGTTGTAACTTACAATGACTACTATGTATATGTATTTTTGTGTCATGAATAGAAATCTCTGCGCGCTGTCTTCTTTTGGTGTATCTGTAATTTCTCAAATTATTTGATTACAATTTGATTTTTTTTTAAAAAGGAAAAAAAAACAACAACAATTTTTACCTTGATGGTGGGAAAATTGTTGAGGAGGTAATCAAAGTGACACATTATTCCAGTCTTCATTGCCCGCCGAAATTAGTATGTCAAATTGGAAAAAAAAAAAAAAAAAAAAAAACCCAGAAAAAACTAAACATATTGAGACACTTTATTCCAGTCTTCATTGCCCGCCGAAATTAGTATGTCAAATTGAAAAAAAAAAAAAAAAAAAAAACCCAGAAAAAAACTAAACATATTGAGACACTTTATTCCAGTCTTCATTGCCCGCCGAAATTAGTATGTCAAATTGAAAAAAAAAAAAAAAAAACACCCAGAAAAAACTAAACATATTGAGACACTTTATTCCAGTCTTCATTGCCCGCCGAAATTAGTATGTCAAATTGGAAAAAAAAAAACAAAAAAAAAACCCCCCCCCAAAAAAAACATATTGAGACACTTTATTCCAGTCTTCATTGCCCGCCGAAATTAGTATGTCAAATTGAAAAACAAACAAACAGAAAAAAACATATTGAGACGCTCGGGAGTGCGCAGACCTCCACCAAGGTTGAACGGATCCTGGATCCGCCCCATATCCAGATCGACATCATAAATCGTGGCCTAAGATCCCTCCATAAATCCGCCCCAGATCTAGATCGACATCATAAATCCTCGCCATAGATCCCGCCATAGATCCGCCCCATATCCAGATCGACGTCATAAATCCTCGCCATAGATCCTGCCATAGATCTGCACTTAACTTTAACTGGTTCGTCATCGGGGTACATTCCATCTTTAATTTCCACTAAGTGTCAGTAAAAATCGCTATTATAATTTTTGCATCATTTTGGAAAAGACAAGCCTACAGACGCAGGTGAACACAGCGCCTCCTCGGGGTAATTAAAGAAAGAAATGTCGTACAGCATTACTAAATCTGTCAAGCGCAGTGCGTTACTGTATAATGTCAACTAATGAATAGTATATACATACAGCAAAAACGAATACATTGGTGATCGCGAGATCCAGATGATGAAAGACAAACAATTCCAACGGCTCTTCTTACCGGTCAAGGGACGCCAGCGTCTCTGCTGCACAGGAGAAAACAATGGTTGAAAATAACCAAGTGGGGGGGGAGGGGGGGGGGGGAGGGGGGAGGGGAATTCTTGTTGACCTCCAGCTCTTAAAGAAAATGATAGTTTTGTTTCCACCGAAGACGAAAGCGATTTTTAACGGGAAAGAAGCTCAGTTAGAAACTAGACTGTTTAAACTCCGTCTTTTGGTTTCTCGTCACTCTCTTTTTAAATATCAATAAATCTGTTGGATTATATGATTGGCCGTAAACTCTCTTGTACTGAAATTACTGAAAAGTCCTATCGGAAATCACCAATTGGAAAAAAAATCTTAACTGGCAAACGGAGGAGGCCGGACTCCATGAGGAAAAGTAGACTTGAACATTAAACGCTTGGAGCGTAGCTCTTCTAGTGCTGTCGGTGCTGGAGTTCAGGGTAGAGGGTGAGCAACACTGGAATCTGTGACGAGTTTTCACTGGACAGTAAGGAAGGCATCTGGATGCGCAGGTGGACGTCACATAATCTCGGCAGCTGACGGATGTATACGTGACGTGGAGCGGGTGCGGCTGGTCTACTAATGGTTGGTTCCCAGCTGTTTTGAGAGAAGAATCGTAAAATGTACGAAATGTTTTACTTAACCCCAACGTCTGTCAAGGTTTTACTTAACTCCAACGTCTGTCAAGGTTTTACTTAACCCCAACGTCTGTCAAGGGGGTTCCGTTCTACAGCAGCACGTTGAGAAGAGGAGACACATTGATGAACAGAAAACCACTAAAAACAAACGTTAAAAAAGCGTCCTTAGTATACTGTGAATGATAATGTACGAATGAAAAAGGAGGTTTTATCATGTGAACCTAAAGGCGCAGGTGATGTCTGGCAGGTGCTCGAGAGACCGACAATTCGGCGCACATGAACCGCATTACGGTGGAGTTCCTGGTTCAGATGAACAATGATGTGGCCTTCGTGGGTGAGACATTCAACGTTGCATGTGCTGTGGAGATTGGCTCATCCAAGATCTGGACGGGTATAATCGTCGTCACGGCGACTGCGTACGTACCCTCGACGGTGAGTTTGTATGGCGGGCATGTGTGCGTGTGTGTGCTTGCGTATGCGCGCGCGCGCGCGCGCGCGCGTGTGTGTGTGTGTGTGTGTGTGTGTTTGGATCTAGTAACAAGCCCAGTGAGCATTATTCTTTGAAAATGTCACTCGTAGATAGCTCCATTGCCATACTCTTTGGACCTTTCTCATAAAGACAGGACAATGGGAATATTGTTTTACTACAACTAAACAGCACAGGACTATCGGATATATGACAACCAAAAAGCAGACTATTGGGCTCATAACAGCCGCACGGCGAAGGACCATTGGACATTCCAAAGCGGAAGAGCAAAAAACTATCGGGGGTCACTACAGCCGTGCTGCAGAAGACTGTCGGAAGACTGCTGCCATATGTCCAAAGACCACCGAGAAACCACAACCGCATGGCGAACTAACGGACATATCAAAACAGTACGACGCAGGACTCTTGGACACACGTAGCCTACGTGGCGAAGAACAATCAGGCATACTACCATTCTGTGGTAGCTATCGGGCATATCATGGTCGACGATAAAGGACAGTCGGACACACTCCAGCCGTACAGCCAACAACTATTGAGTGTACGGCAGCCTAACGGCGAAGGACGTTCTGGAATATTGCAGTCGGACTGACGTTCCGACAAGAGTCATTCCACGGATCATCAACCGAACCTAACAAATACATTCTCATTCTCTTCAAAGCCTAACAAATACACCCTCTCTCCCTTATAAGGCCTACCAAATACACCCTCACTCCATTTTAGGACCTTACAAATACACCCTCACTTCCTTACAGGGCCTAACAAATACACTCTCTCCCTTACAGGGTCTAACAAATACACCGTCTCTTCCTTACAGGGCCTAACAAATACACACTCTCTCCCTTACAAGGCCTAACAAATACACTCTCTCCCTTGCAGGGTCTAACAAATACACCCTCTCTTCCTTACAGGGTCTAACAAATACACCCTCACTCCCTTACAGGGCCTAACAAATACACTGTCTCCCTTACAGGGTCTAACAAATACACCCTCTCTCCCTTACAGGGCCTAATAAGTGCACTCTCTCTCCCTTACAGGGCCTAACAAGTGCACCCTCTCTCCCTTACAGGGCCTAACAAGTGCACCCTGTCTCCCTTACAGGGCCTAACAATTGCACCCTCTCTCGCTTACAGGGCCTAATAAGCGCACCCTCTCTCCCTTACAGGCCCTAACAAGTATACCTTCTCTCCTTTACAGGCCCTAACAAGTATACCCTCTCTCCTTTACAACGCCTAACAAATAACCCTGTCTGCCTTACAGAACATAAAAAATACACTTTCTCTCCCTTACAGGGCCTAACAAATACACGCTCTCTCCCTAACAGGGCCTAACAAATGCACTCTCTCTCCCTTACAGGGCCTAACAAATGCACTGTCTCTCCCTTACAGGGCCTAACAAATGCACTGTCTCTCCCTTACAGGCGTAACAAATACACACTCTCTCCCTTACAGGGCCTAACAAATACACACTCTCTCCCTTACAGGGCCTAACAAATACACTCTCTCTCCCTTACAGGGCCTAACAAATGCACACTCTGTCCCTCACAGGGCCTAACAAATGCACTCTCTCTCCCTTACAGGGCCTAATAAATACACACTCTCTCCCTTACAGGGCCTAACAAATATACTCTCTCTCCCTTACAGGGCCTAACAAATGCACTCTCTCTCCCTTACAGGACCTAACAAATGCACTCTCTCTCCCTTACAGGGCCTAACAAATACACTCTCTCTCCCTTACAGGGCCTAACAAATGCACTCTCTCTCCCTTACAGGGCCCAACAAATACACTCTCCCTTACAGGGCCTAACTAGTACACCCTCACTGCCTTACAGGGCCTAACAAATGCACACTCTGTCCCTTACAGGGCCTAACAAATACACACTCTCTCCCTTACAGGTCCTAACAAATGCACCCTCACTGCCTTACAGGGCCTAACAAATACACTCTCTCTCCCTTACAGGCCTAACAAATGCACCCTCACTGCCTTACAGGGCCTAACAAATACACTCTCTCTCCTTTACAGGGCCTAACAAATACACTCTCTCTCCCTTAAGGGCCTAACAAATACACTCTGTCTCCCTTACAGGGCCTAACAAATACACTCTCTGTCCCTTACAGGGCCTAACTAGTACACCCTCACTGCCTTACAGGGCCTAACAAATACACTCTCTGTCCCTTACAGGGCCTAACTAGTACACCCTCACTGCCTTACACGGCCTAACAAATACACTCTCACTCCCTTACAGGGCCTAACAAATACACCCTCACTGCCTTACAGGGCCTAACAAATACACTCTCACTCCCTTACAGGGCCTAACAAATACACCCTCACTCCCTTACAGGGCCTAAAAATATACCTACTCTCTCTCCCTTACAGGGCCTAACAAATACACTCTGCTCTACCACCCTTACAGGGCCTAACAAATACACTGTCTGTCCCTTACAGGGCCTAACTAGTACACCCTCACTGCCTTACAGGGCCTAACAAATGCACTCTCTGTCCCTTGCAGGGCCTAACTAGTACACCCTCACTGCCTTACAGGGCCTAACAAATACACTCTCTCTCCCTTACAGGGCCTAACAAATACACACTCTCTCCCTTACAGGGCCTAACAAATACACTCTCTCTCCCTTATAGGGCCTAACCAGTACACCCTCACTGCCTTACAGATCCTAACAAATGCACACTCTGTCCCTTACAGGGCCTAACAAATGCACACTCTGTCCCTTACAGGGCCAAACAAATGCACATTCTCTCCCTTACAGAACCTAACAAATACACCCTCTCTCCCTTAAAGGGCCTAACAAATACATCCTCTCTTCCTTACAGTGACTGGCAGACACAGCTTCTGTTCCTCAGCGAGTCTTAAAAAAGAAATCCTTTCCCCCTCAAATGACCATACCAATGCATCCCCTCTCGCTTACAGCGTCCCACAAATACGCTTTCTCTTCTGTAAAGGGCCTCAACTATTTATCTTCTGCCCCTTATAGAGCCTCGCAAATACATTCTCTATCCTGTCCCCCTTACAAGGCCTCACAAATGCACCCTCTGTTTCTTAAAGGGCACCGAAAACACTCTTCTCTCCCTTACAGGGCCTCATACATACGTCCTGCTCTCCATGCGTGGTCTTCCAGTATGTCTCTTCTCGTTTTCAGGACATCGAAAATGTACCTCCTGTCCCTTACAGTGCCTCACAGATACACGATTTCACCCTTATATATCCTCACAAATACATCTTCTTTCCCTTATGGGACGTCATAATAACATAGTCTCCCCGTACATAGCCGCACATACACATCCTACCCGCTCCACACGGCCTTTCTCTTACATATCCTTCTTTTCCCTACACAGCTTCACAAATAAAATCCTTCCCTCACGAGGCCTCACAAATTTCATCTGCTTTCCTTTAAGTGGCCTCCCAGATAACACCCTCTTTCCCTTACGCGGCCTCTCAAATGCATCGTCTTTCCCTTACCAGGCCTCATAATCATTTCATCCTTTTTTCCCTTACACGGCTCCACAAACGCATGCTCTCTCCTTTACAGGGCCTCAACCCTAGCTTGCAAGTCACCTCGGAAGGCCCCACCAAAGTGTCCAAGGTGGCTCCGTTGTTGATCAACATAGACATCACCATCCCAGAGGACACGACTGGCAGGTACGCTGTGGATATTCTGGCGCCCTTTGTCGACGACGCTGCCGTGTTTCAGGTAAAACTGCAGCCAGTAGTTTGTGTTCTGAACAGGTGGGTGTCCATTTTGTAGATGTCATCGGTGAAAAACGTTCTGCTTTTCTTTGTCGTGAAAGGATAGGATCTACTGTGTCTTCTTTAATCTGTTGGTGTCACAGCGTCCATATTTTGCATACAATCAAACTGAAGTTTTGTTTGCGTGGGTTATATGTTGTTAGCATTTTAGCACGAGGTATTTGTGCTAATCGGTTTTTTTTTTTCAAAATCCGATTCTGTTGTAAGCTTTGCTTCCGTAGTTTGTTGTCCTACCTGTCTAAAAATGTTGAAACGGCAGAGTTAACGACATGATGGAATAAAGTGTTTGCACTCTATCACCCAGTTTGGAAAATTACTGTTGAAATTGAAAATAACTTTTCGCACATTACATAGCGTATGTGAAGATTATGCTGGTTAGTGTCGCGGGTTGCAGGCTAGGGGGTTGTGGGTTCAAGCACCAGACACCTACATTTGTTGGAACTTTTTTCCACCCCAGTCGGCTCCTAGCTTCGGTTCAGCTTTTATGGGATGTGTGGGAAAGCAAACTCAGGGTATTCAGATTTCCTGGCCTGCAGACATCTGTTTCTTTCGGGCTTGACCGTCGCTGGGACATATTATGAAAGACTTGTCAAGTAAAGCCCCGCCACGTTGTCGCTTCTGACTGGAATGGACCACTATAACATCATATTTATCATCCTCGTTCATCATCATAGAAAACATCAATGGTGACCTCGGTTTCGATTTACTTTCAACGTCCATACTTTCGTTTGGCTCGTGACAGAGTCTTCAGCGACAGCAAGGTCTTGGGCGTGGTCATTAGACTGTGGCGCTGATCTCTGTCCATAGGGCTACGTTCACTGACAATGGTCTCTGTCCATAGGGCTACGTTCACCGACAGTGGTCTCTGTCCACAGGGCTACGTTCACTGATAATGGTCTCTGTCCACAGGGCTACGTTCACTGACAATGGTCTCTGTCCATAGGGCTACGTTCACTGACAATGGTCTTTGTCCATAGGGCTACGTTCACCGACAGTGGTCTCTGTCCACAGAGCTACGTTCACTGACAATGGTCTCTGTCCATAGGGCTACGTTCACTGACAATGGTCTCTGTCCACAGGGCTACGTTCACTGACAATGGTCTTTGTCCATAGGGCTACGTTCACCGACAATGGTCTCTGGCCATAGGGCTACGTTCACTGACAATGGTCTCTGTCCATAGGGCTACGTTCACTGACAATGGTTCTGTCCATAGGGCTACGTTCACTGACAATGGTCTCTGTCCATAGGGCTACGTTCACTGACAATGGTCTCTGTCCATAGGGCTACGTTCACTGACAATGGTCTCTGGCCATAGGGCTACGTTCACTGACGCTGGTTTGGCTGAACGATTCCTGTGCCTCGTGTGGGACTGAACCACCCGGTGTCCTGTGTCGTTTGGCTCAGAACAGGCACCACTGAACCTCACCGAAGAGACACCGCAGCAATGCTGTCTTAGCTCTAGCTCCGTGTGGACTGCAGACACTGACATATCGGCAGTCTATTCTTTGACACTGACATATCGGCAGTATAGTCTTTGACACTGACATATCGGCAGTATAGTCTTTGACACTGACATATCGGCAGTCTATTCTTTGACACTGACATATCGGCAGTCTATTCTTTGATGTGCTTATGATGCAGAGCTGGGGCAGAGGGTACATGCAGCACGGGAGTAAAGGAACACGGGATACACTGAAATTGAGACATAAAAAAAGTACACGTCAAGTTACAAAATTTGAATAGCTTTTCATTTTTTTTTCTCGCGCGCGTGTGTTCGTGTGTGTATGCGTAGGTGTGCAATTTCACTGACTGTCATCTTCTGCCTCACAGCTATGCTCGCTGTCCGTGGTAAGCAAGGGCGCCAACCTGGCCTGCATGGAATCGAACCCCATGTGCTTCTACTTGTCCCGCGGGAGCCCCATCTTCACGGACAGGATCTACTTGGACATGGGCACCTTCACCAACGTGGGCCCCTGGGGCTGGCAGCCCTACAACCTCACCGACCCCAAAGCCACCGACCCCGATACGGTGCGCATGCAGTTCTTGGTGAAGGCCACCAACCACAGCCAGGCCACGCCCGGATCCAAACATGACGTCATTGTGGGCCTGAACATGGACGACATCCGGCTGGAGGTCGCCACGCTCGAACTGGAGGTGGACAGTGACGTCACCTTGCCCAACATCACGGTGAGTGGTGACGTCACGTGTTTTTGACGATCTGATCAGACTGTGTGGTGAGAGCAGACTCGCTGATACGTCAAACATAAGCACAAATTTGGTTTGGAAAATTGCGACAATGTGGGCTCTTGAAGAGCCTTGGTAGTAAGTGGATCCAGGACTTGCTTTAAACGTGCGGAAAGAGTGCAGCGATCATGCTCATAGATCGGTATGGTCATTGTGACACGCAGGTAGAAAACGGGAATTCCTTTACACTCAATTCATCTTCTTTACAGCCCAGCCGACCGCAGGGGGCATGTAAGGGCCGTCACACCTGATATTGTGAAGAAGTCTCAGAAGATGGTCACACACATACACCTTTTATCTTTGCCAAGTAATTGTTGTAATGACGAATGAATTGTTAGCTTGCACTCGCTGTCCGCCACTATTTATGTATTCAATCTCTCTCGCTCTCTCTCTGCACGCACACACACACACACACACACACACACACACACACACACACACACACACACACACACACATACATTCACACACACACACACACACACACACACACACACACACACACACACACACACACGCATGCACGCACGCACGAACGCACGCAGCACGCACGCACGCACACACACACACACACACACACACACACACACACACACACTCACACACACACACACACACACACACACACACTATATATATATATATATATATATATTGTGTGTGTGTGTGTGTGTGTATCTCCACTGATCTCATTCCATTGTGGCAACCATCAATACAGACTGAGAAGTGAACTTAGTAGAATGATAGGTGGGGAGAAAGAAAACAGAACTCGCAAAACAAGTAGTATGGAAACGTCTGGCGATTAAATATAATCCAATTCTAGGGGCTACGGTACTTTGAAATACATTGATACCCATGCCTGTCTGCAAAGGTTGCCTGTCAGATGTGTACATGTGTCACGTGCGCAGGATGATATGACCCCAGACTGGTTACTAGCCATGATGGGAGGAGAGAACCTGCGCATCGGCGGAGCCGGCCAGTTCATGTTCACCATCACCACCAAGCGAAATACTGTTTACTCTCCGTTCGATGTTGAGGCTCTGATGCCCAACAGCAGTACAGGCGATCCGCAGGTGTCCTTGTGCAAGGTGCAGGTGACCTCGGTGGGACGCAACTTGCCATGCTTCGTAGCAGCCGCCGTCAATGAGTCCGTCGAATACACCTCATCGTTCAGCCTCACTACGACGTTAGTGCTTGTGTGTCCTTTTTACGTTCAACCTCACCACGACGTTAGTGCTTGTGTGTCCTTTTTACGTTCAACCTCACCACGACGTTAGTGCTTGTGTGTCCTTTTTACGTTCAACCTCACCACGACGTTAGTGCTTGTCTGTCCTTTTTACGTTCAACCTCACCACGACGTTAGTGCTTGTCTGTCCTTTTTACGTTCAACCTCACCACGACGTTAGTGCTTGTCTGTCCTTTTTACGTTCAACCTCACCACGACGTTAGTGCTTGTCTGTCCTTTTTACGTTCAACCTCACTACGACGTTAGTGCTTGTCTGTCCTTTTTACGTTCAACCTCACCACGACTGCGTTTAGTAATTAACTATGTCTGTCCTTTTTACGTTCAACCTCACTACGACGTCAGTGCTTTTCTGTCCTTTTTACGTTCAACCTCACTACGACGTTAGTGCTTGTCTGTCCTTTTTACGTTCAACCTCACTACGACGTTAGTACTTGTCTGTCCTTTTTACGTTCAACCTCACTACGACGTCAGTGCTTTTCTGTCCTTTTTACGTCCAACCTCACTACGACGTTAGTACTTGTCTGTCCTTTTTACGTTCAACCTCACTACGACGTTAGTACTTGTCTGTCCTTTTTACGTTCAACCTCACTACGATGTCAGTGCTTTTCTGTCCTTTTTATTAAAAAGACAATCGTCGGATGAGCGTGGAGTCGCATATGAGTGGGTCATAAAGTTCATAAGATTTGTCGAATACAACAAAAGTGTGGCGGTTGCAACATTTGAATAGGTAAGAATGCTTGCTTTGATGCTCAAACACTTCAGCAGACGGACATCGGAAATTTTTTAAGGCGGGGAGGGGGGGGGGGGGCTGTTTTGTGTTTACGAACGTAGCAACGGTTCTGATTTTTAAATGGGTCTATACTTTTGTATATGTAGTGAGTGTGTATGTTTTACGTGGAATATGTGTGTCAGGCACTGTATTCAGGGTTGAGCATCCGGTATTTCTAAACCGCAATGCCTTTAAACCTGGGATTTCGCCATATTGTGAAGATTTTGTTAGATTTTAGAGTTAAAATAATATGATTTTCCTTTAACTCTTTCTGTCAATCGTCTGTAACGAGTCTTATGTTGTAACTTTTTGTGCAAAAAAGAAACGACTTCCTGGAATTCTTTGGATTCGTAACTTCATTACTATACTTGTAATTCAGGTCCAAACTCGGAGTTTTAATACCACAAATCCTAGTCGTTCTTCATGAGCCAGTTTCACTTTTAATACTTTACAAATTCTGTTGAAATATGCATTTTCTTAGGGACTTGAATCACCTAGCAGGTGCCGGCAAAAACATGTCCTTTCTGTATTCCTCAAGAACGATTTGTGTTTTTGGCTTTCGCGTGAGTGGCTTTAGTGTGCATTCCGCACTGCATTTCATGAAGGGATCGTGTTGTACTGGTGTGTTTCTCATCTTTCCGTCAGCAGTGTGCATTCCGCACTGCATTTCATGAAGGGATCATGTTGTACTGGTGTGTTCCTCATCTTTCCGTCAGCAGTGTGCATTCCGCACTGCATTTCATGAAGGGATCGTGTTGTACTGGTGTGTTTCTCATCTTTCCGTCAGCAGTGTGCATTCCGCACTGAATTTCATGAAGGGATCGTGTTGTACTGGTGTGTTTCTCATCTTTCCGTCAGCAGTGTGCATTCCGCACTGCATTTCATGAAGGGATCATGTTGTACTGGTGTGTTTCTCATCTTTCCGTCAGCCTTACACGATTGTCGACACACTCACCAGCTGGAAACATACGGAGTAAGAAACACGTGAACGTATTTTCAGTTTTTTTTTCTTTATTTTTCTGATTTTTCCCCTTGTGTTCCTTACAGAAATATAGGCCCTACGCATGCAAGCAACGCCAATCTCTCCTCTCTCTCTGTATCTGTCTCTCTCTCTCTATCTTTCTGTATCTCTCTCTCCCTGTGTCTCTGTCTGTCTGTCTCTCTGTCTCTGTGTCTCTCTCTTCACCACTCGCTTTCCCTGTCTCAGTCTCTCTCTCCATCTCTCTCTCTCTCTCTCTCTCTCTCTCTCTCTCTTTGTGTCTTCCGCCCTTCCCCCTCTCTCTCTCTCTGACACATGCACACACACAGGGATACAGGCACACACACACACACACACACACACACACACACACACACACACACACACACACACCTCACACACACACACACACACACACACACACACACACACACACACACACACACACACACACACACACAAACACATACACACACACACACACACACACACACACACACACACACACACACACACAAACACACACACACACACACACACAACACACACACACACACACACACACACACACACATGCAAACACCGGCGCGCGTTCAAAAAGCAGTCCTCATCCTTCACACACAGTTCATACACACAATTGCAGCCGCACACATAGCTTAATTTTACAAAGATAGAGTATCAACTTTCGTCAGCCATTTGTATACTCGCCATTTACGTTCTGCCAACCTTGCGAAAGAGAGAGAGAGAGAGAGAGAGAGAGAGAGAGAGAGAGAGAGAGAGATTCAGATGTTTTGTTCATGTATAGGCCATTGAGAGAGAGAGAGAGAGAGAGAGAGAGAGAGAGAGAGACAGACAGACAGACAGACAGACAGACAGAGAAAGAGAGAGAAGGTAACCGCCACACATCCTGACGCAGGTCCGAAAGCTTCTACGACCGTGGCGTGGTGAACGTGCTGTCGCTGTGCAACCGCGACCTGGAGAACAGCACGGAGGCGGACCAGATCGTGTTCAAGGTGGGCTTCAGGCTGCACGCGGACGCGGGCTGACCAACGGCACGGAGCTCTGGCCCTCCGTGGGCGTCATGTTCTCCCCCTACAGGATGTGGGTGGGCCAGATCCGGGCCTGGGCCAGGGACGACCTGTCCAACAGGGTGAGTGTCCCGCATGTGTTCAACAAGCACTTGAGCGCTCTTCAAGGGATGGAGATGTGTGCGAGAAGGACCCCCCCCCCCCCCCCACACACACACAAAGTAACAACATAGTAGCAGTATTAGTAGAAGTGAGCGTACTGATAGCAGCTGAGACAGCAGCGGCGGTAGTTGTAGCTGTGTAGCAGGAGCAGATGTAGCAACAGTAGCAGCAGTATTATCAGTAGTAGTAGTAGTAGCAGCAGCAGCAGCAGCATTATCAGTAGTAGTAGTAATAACAGCATCAGCATTATCAGTAGTAACAGCGGCAGCAGCAGCAGCACCAGCATTATCAGTAGTAGTAGTAGCAGCAGCAGTAACAGTAGCAGCAGTAACAGCAGCTGCAGCAGCAGTAATAGTAGTTGCTGCAGTAACAGTAGCACTAGTAGTACGATAGCAACATCAGCAGCAGTAGCACCAGTAGTAGTAGTTTTAGTGGTAGTAGTAGTAGTAGTAGCAGTAGCAGCAGTAATAGCAGTAGTCGGAGTACCAGCAACATGAAATATTATGTACTCTTGTCATCCAGTCATTACTTTATATAGTGTGTGTACTGCGCATTGTTCATGGAGTTTGATCTGAACAATACTTCATATAGTCTGTAATCTGAACAGTTATTCATGAAGTCTGTAATCTGAACAGTAATTCATGTAGTCTGTAATCTGAACACTAAATCTTGAAGTCTGTTATCTGAACACTAATTCATGAAGTCTGTTATCTGAACACTAATTCATAGTGTCTTTAACCTGTCACTAATTCATAAAGTATGTTATTTGAACTCTGATTCATAAAGCCCGTTATTTGAATACTAATTCATTAAGTCTCTTACCTGAAAACTATCTGAAAACTAATGAATAAAGTCTGTTATCTGAATATTAATTCAGAAAGTCTGTTATCTGAACACAAATTCATATAGTCTGTTATCTGTACACTAATTCATATAGTCTGTTATCTGAACACTAGTTAATGAAGCCTGTTATCCCGACATTAATTCATTTAGTCCATAATCTTGACTTAATTCAAATAGGTTATCATCTGGACATTTATTCATATGGTTCGGTGTTTTGACATTTGTTCATATTGTCTGTACATGTTTACAGTCTATGTTCCGGACATTACTTCAAAGGGTCTTTTTCGTGGATATTACTTTGCATGGTTTTGGGTGGATATTAATTCATATTGTCTGTTTTCTAGACATTTATTGGCATAGTATGTTAAGGGACATCAATTGACATAGTATGTTAAGGGACATTAATTGACATAGTATGTTAAGGGACATTAATTGACATAGTATGTTAAAGGACATTAATCATCTTTTATATCAGCAGCATGGATGGGCAATAATTGATAGAGTCTGCAATATAATTTAGTTCAGACGGATACCGTGAGGGCTTAGATAATAATGATACAGTGTTCTGTAGATTATGCGGAAATACAGTCACCCTTCTTTCCCCACCATCCTTATCCCTTTCTACACATACCAACACACAGAGACACAAATATATTTGATTTGATTGATTTAATTTAGAGTCTGTTCACAACGATGGTGATATTAGACTATTAAAAAAAAAAAAAAAAAAATATATATATATATATATATATATAAATAGATGTGTATGTATGTAAGTGCATTATATGAGTGTGTGTGTGTGTGTGTGAGTGCGTGTGTACGTGTGCGTGTGCGTGCGTGCATGCCAGCGCGCGCACGCCCGTGTGTTTGTGTGTGTGTGTGTGTGTGGAGAGAGAGAGAGAGAGAGAGAGAGAGTGCGTGTGTGTGTGTGTATGTGTGTGTGTGTGTGTGTGTGTGTGTGTGTGTGTGCGCGCGCGCGCGCGCGCGGGACACAAATACATGAAAGTTTGCCTATTAACGACCATAACAATAATTACAAACTGATAAATCAATTACAACAAATGAATAATAACAGAACTTGATATAGCCTTTGCTATATCAATCATTTTGGGGCTGTAAAGTATTTCATGTAAAGCCCCTAAGGAATCAATGTCTATCTTTAGAATATTATATAAAGATGTTAGAACTGGACATTCAAAAAGAATATGTTGAATAGATAATGGGAGACCACAAGCGCAATCTACATCCTTAGAAAATTTGGTTTTCCACGAGTTTAAACGCATTTTATAAATTATACTGGACAATGATCTTTGACATAATAACATTTTCGTTTTTGCAGGAAGTTTTTCATTGTTCATACAATTTTCTAATAGAGAACTGATTTCATGTTTATCCAATTTTAATCTACTATCTGGATTTTTTCTAAGAGCACCCTCTTTTGCTAATTTATCAGCTATTTCATTTCCATAGATACCACAATGGGATGGGATCCAGCAAAACTCTACAAAAGTTCCTTTCGCCATAACGGAATGTATCATAGATTTTATATCAAAAATTAAGTCTTTCCTTACATTTGCGTCCCAACTTCGTAAGCTACAAAGAACAGATTTAGAGTCAACACAGATTAGAATGCTGTAAATTGCCACATTAAGATCAGATATCCAAGATAAGGCCATAAGGATTGCATATAGTTCAGCGGTGAAAACTGAAAAGTTCTTTCCTAAACAAAATGATTTCTTTACTTTTAAATCGGGGATTACAAATCCAGCTCCTGTATAAGATTCTAAAACCGAACCATCCGTGTAGATTTTAAGATGATGTGGATATGTGTTTTCAAGATGTTCTTTTGCTTCTACTGATATCAAATTAATATTGTCTTCTTTTTTTAGAGTAGTGTAATCTATATCAAAATTTGGAGAAATATGCTCCCATTGAGGAACTGTGGGCATAGTTGGAGGTTTTGAAATGGATGTAATATCGATGTCACATTTTCTAAATAAATCATCAGTATAATTTTGAATGGGCTGCAGGTAAGAAATATTCTGTGCCCTTTTAGGAAAATCCGATTTAGCATCAAGAAATATTTCATTTGTTACTGAATTTGATACAGAAAGACTTCTGGTTACACATTTGGCTGTTGCTAGTTTGCGTTGATCATCAAGTGACAAGAGATTAGCTTCTTTATATGTTTTAAAGGTATTAGAATGCGCTGGAACACCAAGGGCTACTTTAATAGCTTTACTGTCTATACTTTGCAACCGCTTAAGTAATGTCTGAGAAGCTGAAAAATATACTTCCTGTCCGTAAATCAATTTTGAACGAACCAGACTAATAGAAAGATGCACAAGAGTTTGGGTGTCTTGACCCCACGATTGTGCACTGATTATTTTTAGTAAAGATAGCCTTTGTCTGGCATTGTTTATAAGATATTCAATATGAAATCTCCAGTTTAATTTAGGAGTGAAATGAACACCTAAAAATTTAACATTATTGGAATATTGAAGAGTTTTATTTTCTAGCACAAGTTGAAGCAAAACTTTTGGATTTTTACCATTGTTAAATAACATTAATTGTGTCTTTTCTCCTGATAGTTCTAGTCCATTTTCGTTCATATAATTATTTAGTTTGTCAATTTCAATTTGATATAGTTTTTGTATATATAATATGGTTCTCTTATTTGTCTGTTTTTTAATGTTTGTGTTCATCCACATTGCAATATCATCGGCATATTGCACTACATGCATATTTTTAGATAGTATTTTAGGAAGATCGTGAACGAGAATTGTAAATAGAATAGGTGCAATAATGGAGCCCTGAGGGATGCCAATGTCAATATCTTTAAATGAAGAGTAACATTTACCAACCCTAGTACAAAATGATCTCTCAGATAAGAAAGATTTTATGAACTGATACATTGCACCATTTATCCCAATATTTTTCAACTTATAAAGTAAACGAGAATGCCACACACTATCATATGCTTTTCTGATGTCAAAGAAAGTAGCAAGTGTACTATTTCTACGAGCAAATTGTTTTTTAACATGACTTGCAAGTTTTACAAGGTGATCAGTTGTACTTCTACCTTTTCTGAAACCTGCTTGATTGTTGGGAATTATGTTATTCTTTTCGCAATAATGTAAAATGCGTTTTTCAACTATCTTTTCTAATATTTTTCCAACTTGAGATGTTAATGCTATAGGACGGTAACTATCAACTGCAGACCTAGGTTTACCTTGTTTTGGAACTGGAATTACAACTATCCTCTTCCAGAAAGTAGGAAGAGTTCCATTTAACCAACATTTTTGGTAAAACGAGTGAAGTAATTGCTTCCAGCACAAAGGTAAGTGGCGTAACAACTGATATGAAATTCCATCTAATCCAACAGCTGTCTTATTCGAGGAGAATGACATTAGTGCTTCTTTAAATTCTTCAAATGTTATAGATGCATTTAAGTAATGGTTTGGATCCGGTGTGGGATCACAATAAGTATCCTTTTCCTCCTCTAGTTCTCTGTAATTTTTGGTATCTGTATATAGTCTAGTTGATGAGTTATTTTTTGAAAAAGCTTGTACAAATGCTTCAGCTTTCTCTGATGATGCTGGAATATTATTTTTTTCTAATTTAATAGGATATGAAGGTAGATAATACTTGTATTTTAATTCCTTCAATTTTTTCCATACTCTGTGCATGTCCTTAGATGAAGATATTTCTGAATGACAAAAATGATTGAAATAGAGACGTTTTGCTTTTGCGACAACCCTGTTACTGTGGCTTTTTGCACGTTTCATTTCAATAAAGTTTTCATCAGTTCTATCTTTGAGCCACGTTTTGTATGTTTTCTTTTTATTAGATACGGCTTCTGCACATTCTTCATTCCACCAACTATTTCCTCGATATTTTTTTATCAATAGAAGATTTGCACTTTGGCATTGCTTTCTCAGCTGCAGATATAATAGCTTTTCTAAAGTTGTTATAATACACTTCAATATCTTCGTGTTCAATAATGCTGCGATCTATAGATAGAAGGGTTGACTCATATAAACTCCAATCTGCTTTATTATATAAAAATTTTGGTATTTTATCTTCAACTTCTGCTTCTTCATCAGCTATTTGCTCGTGTATTTTCACAACAATAGGAAAATGATCACTCCCTAGCGAATCATCTTCTGTTGTCCAAGTAGCATTGATGGCCAAATCAGGAGAAATTAATGTGAGATCGATGGAGGTTGGTCTATGCGTTGATATATCAGGCACTCTTGTTATGCTGCCGTCATTCATTAATACTAAATTAGAATCAACAATATTTTCAACAAATCGATTGCAAGATACAACAGAGCAATCAGGTTCCCAAAATGGAGAATGCGCATTGAAATCACCCAAAATTATCCATTTCTTATTTATATTAGGAAGATGTTTTATCCAATCTGTATTGTCAGCATTTGGCCTATTTGGATAGTAAACAGAAAGTATGTTTACAGTGAAATCTTTGTTCACCTTTAACGATATGGAAGTAGCAAAAACGTTTTCAATGACATTAGTTGAATGATTGAATAATAACTTTAGAGGACTGTAATTCAAGTCTGACCTGACATAAATTGCAGTTTGAACCCGTTTAGTTGACACACTGCAGTCATGTAGAGGTGGATAATAAAAACCACGAAATTTAGGCAACTTAAAAGGTTCAGCATTTAAGGATTGTAAGGCCAGAATGCAATAGTTATTAGAATAGATGTGATTTTCTAACTGAAGTAAGTTTTTCACAATTGATCTGCAGTTCCATTGTAAAATGTTCAAAGAATTGTTAGCTAAGTTCATTCAACACTATTTAAAATCAAAACAACTTGTGACTTTTGAGAGAAAGCAATTGAACAGGTAGCACCATGACGGATACGAAAATAAGGCCCGTTGATGTTATAGAAGCCCAAGTAGTTGTGCTCCAGATGCCCTGCAGGAAGAAGGTCGTCGCTGAGGTCGTTGCAGTCTAGAACAGCCATGGAGGTATGAAGTGTGGAAGGTAGAAACCAGCATGTGATGTTATGGGGGTGACCTCGTCTCCTCTTGGTTTGTCCCAAAACAACACAAATATAGAAATGTTGTGTGCGTGCGTGCGCGCGCAGGTGTATGTGTGTGTGTATGAGTGTGTGTGTGTGTATGTGTGTTGTGTGTGTGTAATGTGTTGTGTGTGTGGTGTGTGTGTGAGTGTTGTGTGTGTGTTGTGTGTGTGTGTGTGAAATGACATTTGGAAGGGGAGACGTATGGATGGTCACATCAAATTGAACATCATTTTTGCTGATCGATTTTTGTTTTTTTTTTCGTTATTGCATACCCCCCCCCCCCCCTTTTTTTTTTTTTTTCAAGACGTGTTACTCATGATGTTTTCTATTCTACTTACGCAAAGCAATCAGAAAATGATGACATTACCTTTTTTCAAATGTTTTCATTGAGCACACAATGTGTTGACATGATAGTTTCATTTATACGGCTCCTTTCCAAACGAAAGCCAATCCGGTCAAAACTATGGTAACAAACAGCATTCAAGAATGTGCGTGCGTGCGTGGAATCACACATCACCGTCTGTGTTTGACCTTACAGGGCCTGGCTCCCCACGTGGTCGTGCTGAAGGCGTCAGCAGGAGACGTGCCCCTGGGCTATTTTGCCGGTTATAACGTGCTGATCAAAACTGTGCCGGGAGACATAGTGCCCTACACCGTGAACATATCCGTATCCTCTCCCGGCCTGTCTGTCTGCAGCGTCAAGATCATAAAGGTAGGCAGCCCGCTGTGTGGAGGAGAGCGTCTGTTGTCAAGTGCTTTAAAGCTCAGACTCTAGCCCAGGATAGTAGTAGTAGTAGTAGGAGCAGCAGCAGCAGCAGCGGTAGTACAGCAGTAGTGGTAATGATGATGATGATGATGATAATGATGATGGTGATGATGTTGATGATAATGATGATGGTGATGATGATGATGAATGAGATTAAGGTACTGATAGCGGGTAGGAAGGGGGGATGGGATAGGGAGAGAGAGGAACAAAGAAAGGGAGAGAAGGAGTGGGGACAGGGAGGAAGGGGGATGGACAGAGGGAGACGGCTGACAATGAGGGAGGAAGAGGGTTTGAGAGAGAGTGAGGAGGATGTGCAGGAGTGTGTATGTGTGTGTGTGTGTGTGTGTGTGTGTGTGTGTGTGTGTGTGTGTGTGTGCGTGGGGTTGGGTGGGTGGGTGGGAGGGAAGGGGTGAGTGCGTGCATGTAATTGTTCATGGGAGAGAGAGAATGAGAGAGAGAGTAGGTCTATTGGGCAACAGGGTGGAGTGATACTGAGGAGGATGTATATGTGCGGAACGCTTCGAGTTTGGGTATTCGTGCATTTGAAGGACAAATCAAAAACAAGAAGAGAGAGAGAGAGAGAGAGAGAGAGAGAGAGAGAGAGAGAGAGAGACAGACAGACAGACAGACAGACAGACAGACAGACAGACAGACAGACAGACAGAGAGAGAGAGAGAGAGAAGAGAGAGAGAGAATGTACCATAACGACTAACTGTTGACAGGTGGGTGACAACATGCCCTGCACCAACGCCACCGCTTTGGTGGCCGTATATGAGAATGACGCAGAGGGCTTCACTGTGAAAGGCTCTTACGACTTTGGAACCATCTCAAACGTCGGTAAGTCCGTATCAGCCCGTGTGTTGGCGTTTATAGGGATAGACAACAAACACGCCATTCACTGCATCGCATAGAAACAGGTGACACAAACTGAACAGAAATCAGACATAAGACGAAACAAACATGTGAAGTCATTTGGACTCGCATGGCAGACTGATAGGTTCCACGGGAGAATGGAAGTCACTAAGATTTTCACGGATGGCTGATGTGTTCCATGGAAGATGTGATGTCACTGGAACCGACCACACGGGATGACGCGGTCCGTTGAAGATGCCAAGTAATCATCATTTTTCTGATGGACTGATGACTTGCGTGGAGGACGTGAATTAACTAGGACTCACACGGCAGGCTGATGACTTCCATTGAAGACATGAAGTCATTAAGATTCACATGGTAGATTGATATGTTCCACAAATGTGAAATCTTCAGAAGGCACCTGACAAGCCGACAGGTTCTTAGAAACACTGGAGTCATTAGGGTTCCATGAAAGACCAGACCCGTAAGACTGTCATGGTAGACTGATTTGTGTCATGATAGTTATATCCTTCCGGGGAACTCCCATGGTAGACTGATTTGTGTCATGATAGTTATATCCTCCAGGGGGACTCCCATAGAAGACTGATTTGTGTCATGATAGTTATATCCTTCCGGGGGACTCCCATGGAAGACTGATTTGTGTCATGATAGTTATATCCTCCCGGGGGACTCCCATGGTAGACTGATTTGTGTCATGATAGTTATATCCTTCCGGAAGACTCCCATGGAAGACTGATTTGTGTCATGATAGTTATATCCTTCCGGGGGACTCCCATGGAAGACTGATTTGTGTCATGATAGTTATATCCTTCCGGGGGATTCACATAGTAGACTGATTTGTGTCATGATAGTTATATCCTTCCGGAAGACTCACACGGTAGACTGATTTGTGTCATGATAGTTGTATCCTCCAGGGGGACTCCCATGGAAGACTGATTTGTGTCATGATAGTTATATCCTTCCGGGGGACTCCCATGGAAGACTGATTTGTGTCATGATAGTTATATCCTTCCAGGGGACTCACATAGTAGACTGATTTGTGTCATGATAGTTATATCCTTCCGGAAGACTCACACGGTAGACTGATTTGTGTCATGATAGTTGTATCCTCCAGGGGGACTCCCATGGAAGACTGATTTGTGTCATGATAGTTATATCCTTCCGGGGGACTCCCATGGAAGACTAATTTGTGTCATGATAGTTATATCCTCCCGGGGGACTCCCATGGTAGACTGATTTGTGTCATGATAGTTATATCCTTCCGGGGGACTCCCATGGAAAACTGATTTGTGTCATGATAGTTATATCCTTCCAGGGGACTCACATAGTAGACTGATTTGTGTCATGATAGTTATATCCTTCCGGAAGACTCACACGGTAGACTGATTTGTGTCATGATAGTTGTATCCTCCAGGGGGACTCCCATGGAAGACTGATTTGTGTCATGATAGTTATATCCTTCCAGGGGACTCTCATGGAAGACTGATTTGTGTCATGATAGTTATATCCTCCCGGGGGACCCCATGGTAGACTGATTTGTGTCATGATAGTTATATCCTCCAGGGGGACTCCCATGGAAGACTGATTTGTGTCATGATAGTTATATCCTTCCAGGGGACTCACATAGTAGACTGATTTGTGTCATGATAGTTATATCCTTCCGGGGGACTCCCATGGAAGACTGATTTGTGTCATGATAGTTATATCCTTCCAGGGGACTCACATAGTAGACTGATTTGTGTCATGATAGTTATATCCTTCCGGAAGACTCACATAGTAGACTGATTTGTGTCATGATAGTTATATCCTTCCGTGGGACTCCCATGGAAGACTGATTTGTGTCATGGTAGTTGTATCCTCCAGGGGGACTCCCATGGTAGACTGATTTGTGTCATGATAGTTATATCCTTCCAGGGGACTCACATAGTAGACTGATTTGTGTCATGATAGTTGTATCCTTCTGGGGGGCTGGAGTTGACTAGGTCCAAGGAAGACATGAAGACATCAGAACTGACCAGGCAGGATGCTGTGTGCCATTGCCATGGGAGACTGGAAGTCAGTATGACCAAAAGTCCAGCTGATCTATTCCAAGGAAGATGGAAGTCATTATGATCAAAAGTCCAGCTGATCTGTTCCATGGAAGACTGGAAGTCATTATGACCCAAAGTCCAGCTGACCTATTCCATGGAAGAGTGGAAGTCATTAGGACCCAAAAGTCCAGCGGACCTATTCCATGAAAGAGTGGAAGTCATTATGACCCCAAAGTCCAGCTGACCTATTCCATGGAAGACTGGAAGTAATTATGACCGAAAAGTCCAGCTGACCTATTCCATGGAAGACTGGAAGTCATTATGACCCAAAAGTCCAGCTGACTTTTTCCATGGAAGACTGGAAGTCATTAGGACCCAAAAGTCCAGCGGACCTATTCCATGGAAGAATGGAAGTCATTATGACCCCAAAGTCCAGCTGACCTATTCCATGGAAGACTGGAAGTCATGAGGACCCAAAAGTCCAGCGGACCTTTTCCATGGAAGAGTGGAAGTCATTATGACCGAAAAGTCCAGGTGACCCATTACATGGAAGACTGGAAGTCTTTAGGACCGAAAAGTCCAGCGGACCTATTCCATGGAAGAGTGGAAGTCATTAGGACCCCAAAGTCCAGCTGACCTTTTCCATGGAAGACTGGAAGTCATTATGACCCAAAAGTCCAGCGGACCTATTCCATGGAAGAGTGGAAGTCATTATGACCCCAAAGTCCAGCTGACCTATTCCATGGAAGACTGGAAGTCATGAGGACCCAAAAGTCCAGCGGACCTATTCCATGGAAGACTGGAAGTCATTATGACCAAAAAGTCCAGCTGACCCATTAGATGGATGACTGGCAGTCATTATGACCGAAAAGTCCAGCTGACCTATTCCATGGAAGACTGGAAGTCATTATGACCCCAAAGTCCAGCTGACCTATTAAGTATTCCATGGAAGACTGGAAGTCATTAGGACCCAAAAGTCCAGCTGATCTATTCCATGGAAGATTGGAAGTCATTATGACCAAAAGTCGAGCTGATCTATTCCATGGAAACCTGGAAGTCATTATGACCAAAAGTCCAGCTGACCTATACATGGAAGATTGGAAGTCATTATGACCCAAAAGTCCAGCTGATCTATTCCTTGGAAGATTGGAAGTCATTATGACCCCAAAGTCCAAGCTGATTTATTCCTTGGAAGATTGGAAGTCATTATGACCCCAAAGTCCAGCTGATCTATTCCATGGAAGACTGGAAGTCATTAGGACCCAAAAGTCCAGCTGATCTATTTCATGAAAGACTGGAAGTCATTGTGACCAAAAGTCCAGCTGATCCATTCCATGGAAGATTGGAAGTCATTATGACCCAGAGGTAGCTGATCTATTCGAAGTCATTATGATCCAGAAGTCTAGTTCATTCATTCCATAGAAGATTGGAAGACATTATGACCCAAAAGCCTAGTTGATCTATTTATTCCATGGAAGACTGGAAGACATTATGAATCCAAAGTCTAGCTGATCTATTCCATGGAAGATTGGAAGACATCATGAATCCAAAGTCTAGCTGATCTATTCCATGGAAGAGTGGAAGACATTATGACCCAAAAGTCTGGCTGATCTATTCCATGGAAGACTGGAAGTCATTTTGATCCAGAAGTCTATTCCATGGAAGATGAGAAGTAAGCGGGAGGTCACTCCCTGCACAAGGTGTTTGTCCCAAGGAAGAAGTGAAGCCACAGGGGTAGTATGGTAGAGTGTAAAGAAGACTGTTAGAGACCAAAGACGATGGAACGCAACAGGGAAGAACTGGTCCTGGTCCATGGACAGGAGCGTGGACAACGAAACTGATGATAATGATTCAAAAAGAAAAAGAAGGAAACTCTACATTCATGTGCATTTTTCAGAGGAATCACCCCCCTCTTGGAAAAATGCTTTGGTCTTTATATTGTTTTTTTTTCCTGGCACGTGCACGCGCACGCACGCACGCACACACACACACACACACACACACACACACACACACACACACACACACACACACACACACAGACACACGCATATACACACACGCAAGCAAGAAAACAAGTACGTACGCGCGCGCGCGCGCGCGCGCGCGCGCGCCACACACACACACACACACACACACACACACACACACACCACGCACGCACGCACGCACGACACACACACACACACACACACACACACACACACACACACACACACACACACACATACACACACACGCAAACAAGCAAGCAAACACACACACACACACACACACACACACACACACACACACACACACACACACACACACACTCAGAGAGAGGGAAAGAGAGAGAGAGAGAGAGAAGACAGACAGACAGACAGATTCACGGACATACAGCACGCACGCACGCGCGCACACACACACACACACACACACACACACATGCATGCATGCACGTATGCGCGCGCGCGCGCGCGCACACACACACACACACACACACACACACATGCACGCACGCACACACATGCTTATACATATATTCAAATAGAGAGAGAGACAGAGACAGACAGACAGACAGTCACACAGACAGACTGACAGGCAGGCAGACAGACGCACGGACTCACAGACACACACATAAACCGACCCACACACACGCATGAATTTTCAGAACACAGAAGCAGAAATTTTTATAGATACAGATCAGGTTCATTTTTCACTACAACTCACCCCTCCCCCTGCCCCCCTCTCCCCCCCCCCCTTTCTATCATCTTCCCCTCCCTCCCCTCATCCCCTCGAATTCAGGTTCATCCTCAGACTCCGTAGCACAGGACTCGACAGTGGACGACAACACCGTGGTCTTGGAGGTGCTGATCGGAGTGTCCCCAGACGGCGCCATCTTGGCCGAAGGATCCACCCACTCGTTCGCCGTGGTGGTCAACCACGACTCCAGCTCCGTCAGCCCCGCCGTACCCGACTTCACCGTCACCCACAACCAGTCGTCCCTCACGGGGGTCAGTTGGGTTAAAGAGAATAGGGGTGGGAGGTGGGGGAGAGGGGGGGGGGCGGGTGGTTAGTTGATTGTTGCTGTGTCCGTACGCTGCTTGTCACAATGTGTTGGTTCAACGCAGCCTGATTGCATGTGGTGTGATCATAACGTTGATGGTGAACAACTCCTCTGTCTGTCTGTCTGCCTGTCTGTCTGTCTGTCTCTGTGATTAGATTTTACAGAGGAAAGATTTCGTTGTCAGTAATGTTCAGCAACAACTCTTTACCATTCTATTTCTCCTTTGGAGTCAGGAAAGATTTCGTTGTCAGTAATGTTCAGCAACAACTCTTTACCATTCTATTTCTCCTTTGGAGTCAGCGGTATTATTCCACAGCGTAATTATACACACAACTCGGAATCTTTCCCCCTACCCCTACCCCCCCCACCCCACCCGCACCCTCACATGCATGCACCACTCATGAATATGTCTTTCCATAACTCTGATGCTTTACATAATTCATAGCCACAGAAACCACATGCATCCATTCCCCCCTTTTTTTTTCGATTCTTTCTGGTTTTATTTGAGAAAGGTAACGGCTGTTTGCGGGCATTGCAAAATTCATACCGTTCCGGTTGCCAGACCGTCACGGTGGCCACACTTTGGGTTCGGAGACAAAAAGACCCGAGGTTCGATTTCCATTGGCCCTGCACGACAAGCAGCCTGGTTTGTTGTGTTGGGAATAGGAGATCGATTTCCATGATTGGTTTTGCATAACGAATGGTATGGAGCTGTTGTGTGGACCGATCTGCGGTCGATAGCTGGTTCAAGACCAAAACAACTTCACGGATGTGAGGGGGGTGAATAATGAAAGCGGGCGGGTCGCTGTGCTCTTTAAGCCGCTTTTTCCCCGGCATCGCTTCGTAGTTCGCAAAGAAAAGGTGCCTGGAAGAGACGACGAATCTAAGTGTCCACTTCTAAAGAGCGCTTGTCACTGAGATAGATGAGTGACAGAGAACTGGCCAAGAAAAGAACCAGTAAAGGACCCATGAAGCAACTAGAAGTTCCACGTGTGCGCTAAAATTTTGTTTGCCCTGGTTCAAAGTGAGAAATAAAGTTCGTATTAATGAATGCAGCAAACGCAGGGAAGTGAGGAATGTGTTTGTATGATTACCAGTGTTAATAAAATCTAGTGAAAATAGAGTAATATCTGAAACGTAATGTAGTTCATTTAATGGGGAATTAAAATATGATCAAGCTGTAGATTTCGTAATTAAAACTCTGGAAAGAGACACAATAATCTTCCCTCCCATTCACAGTCGTACACCCCCCCCCCCCATCCCCCATTGTGTCTGGCTCAGTCTGTCTGTCTTTGTCTATCTGTCCCTGTTCCTTTCTTCTTCATTCACCAGGGTTCAATGATAGCCCTTTTTTAAGGACAGATTTGTTTACATAGATAGAATAGAATAGGAAGATCAGTCAGTTAGCTTCGGCCAAATCCAACTTGGGTAGGACTTAATTGTCATGCTGACGTGTTACTGATGCATCGTAATGCTTTTCTGAATTGCATACATGGATACAATGTCTGTTTTGTTTCTTTTGCTTTCACTGCCGTATATTCATTATCCAATACAGCTGTCACATGCAGAACATTTCATACTCCGTGGCATTCAGTCCCTGCACACTACAAGACAAAGCCCCCGACAGTAAGTATAAAGCCGATGATGCTCTATATTTCTGTTACGATTCATCAAAACCAACGCCCCGAAAATTCATCCACGTTCTATGCATGCGGACTTCTGGTAACAGCAGAGGGCTATGTAAAGGAAAAAAAACAAACTGCCCAGTGCATAGTCTTTATGCCAACTGAAAATGTAAAGAGATCAACTCATCAGGGTCACTGTCTCTCTCCCCTGGTTCAAAGGCTGTAGTTTAAAACGTTTAAATGGTAATCCTGCCCCCTGAATGTGTCTATGCCTAACTTTTTTTCTGTTGTCAGTCTTCTCCTTTGTCATTTTGTGCTTCTGCCTCGTTTTTTCCCACACACAACCTTACACATGAACATTGAAAAATCAGCAATTGTGATCCTAAACGTCAAAGTACACATATTTGTGACGCTACCTTTCTGATGTGACTTTTGAATAAAATGGAATTTCAGGTGTTACAGTTTTTTTTTTATCAACAATATGATGAACAGTATGGAAGAAGGTGATACAAGGTTCGTCACAAGTGTTACAGTTCTTTTTTTATCAACAATATGATGAACAGTATGGAAGAAGGTGATACAAGGTTCGTCACAAGTGTTACAGTTTTTTTTTTATCAACATATGATGAACAGTATGGAAGAAGGTGATACAAGGTTCGTCACAAGTGTTACAGTTCTTTTTTTATCAACAATATGATAAGCAGTATGGAAGAAGGTGATACAAGGTTCGTCTCCTGAGATTACTGGTCAGATGGGACGACCGTTGCGACGTTTGGAATGGCTGCCGATAGTCATCGAATTGATTTCAAAGGGTTTAATTTAGCTGCAGCTGTCGTGCATCGTGGTGTCGAACTTTGATGGGTTTTTTTTCGAGTCTCGTGTCGACAATGTTGACATTGGTGTCACGAGCAGCGTGGACGAATAATCAACTCGACCTTCGTGACGCACTGCCAGTGAGGGACATAGGCTCCACCTCCAAAGACCATTCTTCATTGACCAGCCCTTTAAACCGCGGGCCTAGTTCGCCTAGTTCACTGGCGCGGTGATCTTGCCTTGTTCTTAGTGGCTCAAAATTTTGGTTCACGATCCAAGATCGTTGAGGTCCGAGCACACGCGGAAAAAAATAGAATTCTGATCTTCGGGAAAACGTTTGGATTCGCGCAAAGGGAAGTAACCGTAAGAAAGCTCTGATATAACAGAAATCAATTTCACATCTCTCCTGCGATGGAAATCTGTTTGTGTTTGGTTAATCTGAATTTATATTCTCGATCAGTAAGTGAACATTTTCATTAGGTGCGACTGAAATAATCAAGTTCACAATGCGTTGGAAACAATAAGTGAACTTTCGGACAAAGAGATTGCTAAAATCGATTCGACAACACATTGTCAGGCTTGCTGAACTTAGTACTGCTTTGAATAGCAGTGCTAGGTTCAGTAAGTTTGACAATATACTTATGTCAGTCGAGCAACAATTGGCAGTATTTTACATGTTGTGTTCCTTCCCTTCAAAAACGGTCGTTCAAATTTTAACAACAAATCGGTATTTAATTGGTCGTAACTCTACGAATTAGACCATGGATTGCGGGATTCCATTACGTGAATCACTATGGCTGGTCATCAGTTGACGATCTAGATTCGTGGACCAAGGGCTCGTTCATTTAAGCAACAACGAGGATGAAAAATAACATTGATTGATCAGTCGGTGTGAGTGGCTCCTGGGTGGCGCTAACAGATCTGGGTATGGACAACGAGGATGAAAAGATAACATTGATTGATCAGTTGGTGTGAGTGGCTCCTGGGTGGCACGAACAGATCTGGGTATGGACAACGAGGATGAAAAGATAACATTGATTGATCAGTCGGTGTGAGTGGCTCCTGGGTGGCACGAACAGATCTGGGTATGGACAACGAGGATGAAAAGATAACATTGATTGATCAGTCGGTGTGAGTGGCTGGCACTAACAGATCTGGGTATGGACACTGAGGATGAAAAGATAACATTGATTGATCAGTCGGTGTGAGTGGCTCCTGGGTGCTCTAACAGATCTGGGTATGGACAACGAGGATGAAAAGATAACATTGATTGATCAGTCGGTGTGAGTGGCTCCTGGGTGCTCTAACAGATCTGGGTATGGACAACGAGGATGAAAAGATAACATTGATTGATCAGTCGGTGTGAGTGGCTCCTGGGTGGCCCTAACAGATCTGGGTATGGACAGTGAGGATGAAAAGATAACATTGATTGATCAGTCGGTGTGAGTGGCTCCTGGGTGCTCTAACAGATCTGGGTATGGACAACGAGGATGAAAAGATAACATTGATTGATCAGTCGGTGTGAGTGGCTGGCACTAACAGATCTGGGTATGGACAATGAGGATGAAAAGATAACATTGATTGATCAGTCGGTGTGAGTGGCTCCTGGGTGCTTTAACAGATCTGGGTATGGACACCGAGGATGAAAAGATAACATTCATTGATCAGTTGGTGTGAGTGGCTCCTGGGTGGCACTAACAGATCTGGGTATGGACAATGAGGATGAAAAGATAACATTGATTGATCAGTCGGTGTGAGTGGCTCCTGGGTGGCACTAACAGATCTGGGTATGGACAACGAGGATGAAAAGATAACATTGATTGATCAGTCGGTGTGAGTGGCTCCTGGGTGGCACTAACAGATCTGGGTATGGACAATGAGGATGAAAAGATAACATTGATTGACCAGTCGGTGTGAGTGGCTAGCACTAACAGATCTGGGTATGGACAACGAGGATGAAAAGATAACATTGATTGATCAGTCGGTGTGAATGGCTCCTGGGTGGCATTAACAGATCTGGGTATGGGCAACGAGGATGAAAAGATAACATTGATTGATCAGTCGGTGTGAGTGGCTCCTGGGTGCTTTAACAGATCTGGGTATGGACACCGAGGATGAAAAGATAACATTGATTGATCAGTCGGTGTGAGTGGCTGGCACTAACAGATCTGGGTATGGACAATGAGGATGAAAAGATAACATTGATTGACCAGTCGGTGTAAGTGGCTCCTGGGTGGCATTAACAGATCTGGGTATGGACAATGAGGATGAAAAGATAACATTGATTGATCAGTTGGTGTGAGTGGCTCCTGGGTGCTCTAACAGATCTGGGTATGGACAACGAGGATGAAAAGATAACGTTGATTGATCAGTCAGTGTGAGTGGCTCCTGGGTGCTCTAACAGATCTGGGTATGGACAGTGAGGATGAAAAGATAACATTGATTGATCAGTCGGTGTGAGTGGCTCCTGGGTGCTCTGACAGATCTGGGTATGGACAACGAGGATGAAAAGATAACATTGATTGATCAGTTGGTATGAGTGGCTCCCGGGTGCTCTAACAGATCTGGGTATGGACAACGAGGATGAAAAGATAACATTGATTGATCAGTTGGTGTGAGTGGCTGGCACTAACAGATCTGGGTATGGACAATGAGGATGAAAAGATAACATTGATTGATCAGTTGGTGTGAATGGCTCCTGGGTGGCACTAACAGATCTGGGTATGGACAACGAGGATGAAAAGATAACATTGATTGATCAGTCGGTGTGTGTGGCTCCTGGGTGGCCCTAACAGATCTGGGTATGGACAACGAGGATGAAAAGATAACATTGATTGATCAGTTGGTGTGAGTGGCTCCTGGGTGGCGCTAACAGATCTGGGTATGGACAATGAGGATGAAAAGATAACGTTGATTGATCAGTCAGTGTGAGTGGCTCCTGGGTGCTCTAACAGATCTGGGTATGGACAGTGAGGATGAAAAGATAACATTGATTGATCAGTCGGTGTGAGTGGCTCCTGGGTGCTCTGACAGATCTGGGTATGGACAACGAGGATGAAAAGATAACATTGATTGATCAGTCGGTGTGAGTGGCTGGCACTAACAGATCTGGGTATGGACAATGAGGATGAAAAGATAACATTGATTGATCAGTTGGTGTGAGTGGCTCCTGGGTGCTCTAACAGATCTGGGTATGGACAATGAGGATGAAAAGATAACATTGATTGATCAGTCGGTGTGAGTGGCTCCTGGGTGCTCTAACAGATCTGGGTATGGACAACGAGGATGAAAAGATAACATTGATTGATCAGTCGGTGTGAGTGGCTCCTGGGTGGCGCTAACAGATCTGGGTATGGACAACGAGGATGAAAAGATAACATTGATTGATCAGTCGGTGTGAGTGGCTCCTGGGTGCTCTAACAGATCTGGGTATGGACAACGAGGATGAAAAGATAACATTGTATGATCAGTCGGTGTGAGTGGCTGGCACTAACAGATCTGGGTATGGACAATGAGGATGAAAAGATAACATTGATTGATCAGTTGGTGTGAGTGGCTCCTGGGTGCTCTAACAGATCTGGGTATGGACAACGAGGATGAAAAGATAACATTGATTGATCAGTCGGTGTGAGTGGCTCCTGGGTGGCATTAACAGATCTGGGTATGGACAGCGAGGATGAAAAGATAACATTGATTGATCAGTCGGTGTAAGTGGCTCCTGGTGCTCTAACAGATCTGGGTATGGACAACGAGGATGAAAAGATAACATTGATTGATCAGTTGGTGTGAGTGGCTCCTGGGTGCTCTAACAGATCTGGGTATGGACAATGAGGATGAAAAGATAACATTGATTGATCAGTCGGTGTGAGTGGCTCCTGGGTGCTCTAACAGATCTGGGTATGGACAACGAGGATGAAAAGATAACATTGATTGATCAGTCGGTGTGAGTGGCTCCTGGGTGGCCCTAACAGATCTGGGTATGGACAATGAGGATGAAAAGATAACGTTGATTGATCAGTCGGTGTGAGTGGCTCCTGGGTGCTCTAACAGATCTGGGTATGGACAGTGAGGATGAAAAGATAACGTTGATTGATCAGTCGGTGTGAGTGGCTCCTGGGTGCTCTAACAGATCTGGGTATGGACAGTGAGGATGAAAAGATAACGTTGATTGATCAGTCGGTGTGAGTGGCTCCTGGGTGCTCTAACAGATCTGGGTATGGACAGTGAGGATGAAAAGATAACGTTGATTGATCAGTCGGTGTGAGTGGCTCCTGGGTGCTCTAACAGATCTGGGTATGGACAGTGAGGATGAAAAGATAACGTTGATTGATCAGTCGGTGTGAGTGGCTGGCACTAACAGATCTGGGTATGGACAATGAGGATGAAAAGATAACGTTGATTGATCAGTTGGTGTGAGTGGCTCCTGGGTGCTCTAACAGATCTGGGTATGGACAACGAGGATGAAAAGATAACATTGATTGATCAGTCGGTGTGAGTGGCTCCTGGGTGGCCCTAACAGATCTGGGTATGGACAACGAGGATGAAAAGATAACATTGATTGATCAGTCGGTGTGAGTGGCTCCTGGGTGGCACTAACAGATCTGGGTATGGACAATGAGAACTAACATGACCGGCAGCTGGCGGATCCATGGCATCAGGGTCTGTGCCCACAGAGTGAGTCAGAACAATGGAATACACACACACACACACACACACACACACACACACACACACACACACACACACACACACACACCGTATAAGTAAACTATTTGAAGAGAGAGAGAGAGAGAGAGAGAGAGAGAGAGCATACATGGCAAACTTTCGAAAAATAAAAATAGGCTTATACAGCTCTTGATATAACTGATTTTCTGATGATGAAAAAAACCGGTTCATGGAAACATGTTCATAGCAACAAAAAGAACCGGAAACATGTTCATAGCAACAAAAAGTCCTACAGAGAAATCATAATAGGCCTAATAGTGACAAAAAATCAAAGAATAGGCCAAATAGCAGGATATTACGATATCAGTGACAAAATGCAGGCACATTCAAATAAATCACTGTACTGCATAGCTACATGACGATGATCTGTTCTATAAATTGATGTTAAAAGCTTCCCCCCCCTCCCCACTCACACACGTGCGCATGAACGCACGCGCGCGCGCACACACACACACACACATGAACGCACACATGCATGCACGCACACATTCATACACGCGCTTGCGCACGCACACGCGCTTGCGCACGCGCGCGCGCGCACACATACACACACACACACACAGCTACACACACGTGACGTATGAACGCATACACACACGCGAGCGTATTTATACATACATATGCACGTGCACGCACACTAGTCAGTCTAGTTACATGGTCGTGCTAGTGATAGGATGTTTTTGATACCGCAGTTGGTATTTATTTCTTCGTAAGACTGGCGTCCTCCGACAGTGTCGTATTTAGGTCTACGTTCTCTAACCAGCACATCTTCAGGTGTGTTCGAAGAAGAACACAATGTCATAATTCTTCTTTTTTATCTTCTTCTTTGTTTCATGGCCTACAACATGTGGCGAGAGTATTAAGATAGTGAAGCGATAAACCGAGCCTCCGTGTGCCTCATCGTAATTGATAGCGCTTACATCGCGCCCGTTCTGTGTTGGAGACCAAGCTCTAGGCGCTTTACGGTACACGCTTTCGCTACACATGGGGCAGTGCCTGGGCACAGCCGCCCGTCCTGTGTTAGAGACCAAGGTCTAGGCGCTTTACGGTACACGCTTTCGCTACACATGGGGCAGTGCCTGGGCACAGCCGCCCGTCCTGTGTTAGAGACCAAGGTCTAGGCGCTTTACGGTACACGCTTTCGCTACACATGGGGCAGTGCCTGGGCACAGCCGCCCGTCCTGTGTTAGAGACCAAGGTCTAGGCGCTTTACGGTACACGCTTTCGCTACACATGGGGCAGTGCCTGGGCACAGCCGCCCGTCCTGTGTTAGAGACCAAGGTCTAGGCGCTTTACAGTACACGCTTTCGCTACACATGGGGCAATGCCTGGGCACAGCCGGCCGAAGAGCAACCTACTGGCGCTGGGAATTCTATTTCCATGTCATTCAGTCCAATATCAGTTACTCAGTTTTTCACTTGTTCCTCCGATTTTTCAGCGGACTATATAGGCTATGTGTATGGGTGTAATCCATACCTACCGTCAGCCTGGCCTTCTTTTCCGAAAGTTGTTGATTTGCGTTTACGTGTGCACAAGATGTTACGTGCGCGTTCACACACTGAACCTTAGTTTACAATTTCATTCATAGGACTTCTAGTGACAATTATTTAATATCCAGTGTTTATTCTGAGGGAATGTCCGGTTGTACTGAAACGGCTCGGCGGTGATTGAAACAAGCGACTCCAAGGTCACCAGAATTGCGAAACTAGCGCTCAATACGTGGCATACGTTAAAAACTCATGGCAACATGTCTAACAAAGCAGTGTAGGAAATATTTGGCAGTATTCACATTTACCTCGTGAGAAAAAAAAGTCTATTGACGGACAGAAACTCAACAAATACAGTCCCTACAGGAAGATTCGGCAATATCCACATTTAACCCCACGAGAGAAGGTAATCTACTAACGGACAGAAGCTCAGCAAATATAAATCATTATAGGAAAATTTGGTGATATTCACATTTGCCCCCGGTAAGAGAAGATAATCAGTTGACGGAAAGAAGGTCAACGGAAAACCCGGAAAGCTGCTTTCTGTCAATGTTTAGCAAACAGAAAGATACGCAGACAGAAAAAAATACGAATGGCGCTAGACTATGGTTACACACTCTTCCACGGGACAGCAGCTCAACTTTGACACAGACAGACACGTTGAGACAAAGTTATGCAACACTGTACAGGGAAATAAAATCGTCCAACGCTTATAGAAAGTGTTAGAGTTTAGTCCCCACAGGACTAGGGCCCGTCCTTACCCTCTGTCTCTGTCTGTCCTGTCTTTTCTACCTGGTTCACTGAGCAATACCTGTCCACCTCTTTCTCTTTGCCCTGTCTTTTCTACCCGGTCTACTGAGCAATACCTGTCCACCTCTTTCTCTGTCTGCCCTGTCTCCTGTACCCGGTCCACTGAGCAATACCTGTCCACCTCTTTCTCTGTCTGCCCTGTCTCCTGTACCCAGTCCACTGAGCAATACCTGCCCACCTCTACCTCTGTCTGCCCTGTCTCCTGTACCCGGTCCACTGAGCAATACCTGTCCACCTCTGTCTCTGTCTGCCCTGTCTCCTCTACCCGGTCCACTGAGCAATACCTGTCCACTTCTTTCTATGTCTGCCCAGTCTCTACACGGTCCACTGAGCAATACTGTTCACCTCTTCCTCTGTCTGCCCAGTATGTTATACCCGGTCCACTAAGCAATACCTGTCCACCTCTGTCTCTGTCTTCCCTGTCTCCTCTACCCGGTCCACTGAGCAATACCTGTCCACTTCTTTCTATGTCTGCCCTGTCTCCTCTACCCGGTCCACTGAGCAATAGCTGTCCACTTCTTTCTATGTCTGCCCTGTCTCCTCTACCCGGTCCACTGAGCAATACCTGTCCAATTCTTTCTATGTCTGCCCTGTCTCCTCTACCCGGTCCACTGAGCAATACCTGTCCACCTCTTCCTCTGTCTGACCTGCCTCTTCTACACGGTCCACTGAGCAATACCTGTCCACCTCTGTCTCTGTCTGCCCTGTCTCCCCTACCCGGTCCACTGAGCAATACCTGTCCACTTCTTTCTATGTCTGCCCAGTCTACACGGTCCACTGAGCAATACCTGTCCACCTCTTTGTCTGTCTGCCCTCTTTCATCTACCCGGTCCACTGAGCAATATTTGTCCACCTCTTCCTCTGCCCAGTATTTTCTACCCGGTCCACTGAGCAGTGTTGTCTGTCCACCTCTCCCTCTATCTGTCCTGTGTCCTCTACCCGGTCCACTGAGCAATGTTGTCTGTCCACCTCTCCCTCTGTCTGCCCAGTATTTTCTACCCGGTCCACTGAGCAATGTTGTCTGTCCACCTCTCCCTCTGTCTGTCCAGTATTTTCTACCCGGTCCACTGAGCAATGTTGTCTGTCCACCTCTCCCTCTGTCTGCCCAGTATTTTCTACCCGGTCCACTGAGCAATGTTGTCTGTCCACCTCTCCCTCTGTCTGCCCAGTATTTTCTACCCGGTCCACTGAGCAATGTTGTCTATCCACCTCTCCCTCTGTCTGTCCTGTCTCCTCTACCCGGTCCACTGAGCAATGTTGTCTGTCCACCTCTCCCTCTGTCTGTCCTGTCTCCTCTACCCGGTCCACTGAGCAATGTTGTCTGTCCACCTCTCCCTCTGTCTGTCCTGTCTCCTCTACCCGGTCCACTGAGCAATGTTGTCTGTCCACCTCTCCCTCTGTCTGTCCTGCCTCCTCTACCCGGTCCACTGAGCAATGTTGTCTGTCCACCTCTCCCTCTGTCTGTCCCGTCTCCTCTACCCGGTCCACTGAGCAATGTTGTCTGTCCACCTCTCCCTCTGTCTGCCCTGTCTCCTCTACCAGGTCCACTGAGCAATGTTGTCTGTCCACCTCTCCCTCTGTCTGCCCTGTCTCCTCTACCTGGTCCACTGAGCAATGTTGTCTGTCCACCTCTCCCTCTGTCTGTCCCGTCTCCTCTACCGGTCCACTGAGCAATGTTGTCTGTCCACCTCTCCCTCTGTCTGCCCGTCTCCTCTACCTGGTCCACTGAGCAATGTTGTCTGTCCACCTCTCCCTCTGTCTGCCCCGTCTCCTCTACCCGGTCCACTGAGCAATGTTGTCTGTCCACCTCTCCCTCTGTCTGTCCTGTCTCCTCTACCCGGTCCACTGAGCAATGTTGTCTGTCCACCTCTCCCTCTGTCTGTCCTGTCTCCTCTACCCGGTCCACTGAGCAATGTTGTCTGTCCACCTCTCCCTCTGTCTGTCTGTCTCCTCTACCCGGTCCACTGAGCAATGTTGTCTGTCCACCTCTCCTCTGTCTGCCTGTCCTCTACCGTCACTGAGCAATGTTGTCTGTCCACCTCTCCCTCTGTCTGCCCTGTCTCCTCTACCCGGTCCACTGAGCAATGTTGTCTGTCCACCTCTCCCTCTGTCTGTCCTGTCTCCTCTACCCGGTCCACTGAGCAATGTTGTCTGTCCACCTCTCCCTCTGTCTGTCCTGTCTCCTCTACCCGGTCCACTGAGCAATGTTGTCTGTCCACCTCTCCCTCTGTCTGTCCTGTCTCCTCTACCCGGTCCACTGAGCAATGTTGTCTGTCCACCTCTCCCTCTGTCTGCCCCGTCTCCTTCTTCACCCGTGTCCACTGAGCAATGTTGTCTGTCCACCTCTCCCTCTGTCTGTCCTGTCTCCTCTACCTGGTCCACTGAGCAATGTTGTCTGTCCACCTCTCCCTCTGTCTGCCCCGTCTCCTCTACCCGGTCCACTGAGCAATGTTGTCTGTCCACCTCTCCCTCTGTCTGTCCTGTCTCCTCTACCCGGTCCACTGAGCAATGTTGTCTGTCCACCTCTCCCTCTGTCTGTCCTGTCTCCTCAACCCGGTCCACTGAGCAATGTTGTCTGTCCACCTCTCCCTCTGTCTGCCCTGTCTCCTCTACCCGGTCCACTGAGCAATGTTGTCTGTCCACCTCTCCCTCTGTCTGTCCTGTCTCCTCTACCCGGTCCACTGAGCAATGTTGTCTGTCCACCTCTCCCTCTGTCTGCCCTGTCTCCTCCTCCCCATGCACTGTGTCTTGAAGAAGGATCTTGTCACCTGTCCATACCACTTCCGCCTTCTCTTCTTCACCCTGCCTTCAACATCACACAAACCTGGCCACACTTGTACAGTGTACGCCTAAGAACACTGTTTCCAACGTTTCGTTGATTGAAATGGCCGGTGGCAGGCTGCGGTGAACGTGAGCAGCGTGGAGTTGTCGGTGGTGGCCATCACGGACACGGACAACGCCACAGACGTGGTGCTGGGTCAGAGCAAACGGGTGCAGATGTGCGCGTGGACCTACCCGGGGTCCGTCACCAAGCTGTCCTTCAAGCTGATGACCCCGATAGACATGTACGGCGTCCTGGAGGTGGTCTACATCGGTATCAGCTACGGCGGCGAGAACATGCCCTGTGTGGGCTCTTGCAAGGCCGGCTCCATCAGCTACACTTCCAGGTGGGTCTGGTCTTTGTTGTAATCACGGGCTTTTCTTTCAGCAGCTCATAGGGTTGAAATATTATCAGAATACAAAAGGAATAGGTATATTAAGGGAGATTGTTGCTGACAGACATTGCAGTTTTGAAAGATTTTTTTTTTATTATAAAGAAACTGGGTTGTCCGAAAACAAAATCCCCCCAAATTGAGTATTTTCGCTAGAACTAAGTATATCAAAGGAGTTTATAATATTTCAGACAGGCATTGCTGTTTTGAAAGATTTCTTGTATTAATTTATAAAGAAACTGGATTGTCAAAAAAAATCTCCCAAAATTGAGTTTTTCGCCAGAACTTTGCCAGTTTGCTCCGATTTTTATTTCTCTTTCCTGAACGTTACATTTTCTTCCATATCTGTTCTGCCCCAGAACTTTATTTATTCCCTTAAACTTCACCTGTTTTCCCGGAGCTTGCCTTCCAGATTTTCATGTCTTCCCCAGAACTCCATTTATTCCCTTAAACTTCACCTGTTTTCCCGGAGCTTGCCTTCCAGAACGTCATGTCTTCCCCTAGAACTTTACCTGTCCTACCAGAGTCTTTTTTCCACCACCAATGCTACTTCTGTCAGCTTTCACTTTTTCTCCGCAAACACCCCCCCCCCCCCACTCTCTCTCTGTCTGTCTGTCTCTCTTCATCTACCCACTCCCTTCCCCACCCATGTCGACACCATTTCCCACTACTATTGTGCAAAGATGCCTATGGCCTATACATGCATTAAACTTTCGCATTCGCATTCTCTCTCTCTCTCTCTCTCTCTCTCTCTCTCTCTCTCTCTCTCTCTCTCTCTCTCTCCCACCCCCTCCCCTCCTCTCCTCGCCCCGCCCCCGTTGTTGTCTATTGTCAGGACTTGTGAGTTTGCCACACACACTCTATAGCATGATGGGCGTTGTGTCTCTGTCTGCAGAGCGGGCAGCAGTTACACAGACTTTGCAACCATGGACCTCGGCTACACTGTCAACAACAACATGAACACTGTCAGCCCGGACGCCAACAAGGTGAGAGGGATAGTACTGCAGTGAATATCAATATTTATGTTTTTGACATGTCTGTCTACTCATCTTCAGCCTGTTTGTCTCTCTATCTATTCATACGTAGGTCTGTCAGTCTGTCTGTCTGTGTCTTTTTGTCTGTCGGATCATCTGTTGATCTGTCTGTCTGTCTGTTTACCTGTTCGTGTCTGTCCTTTATACATTGCTTTTGGAATAACGTATCTCACATATGTGCTGTGTGAGACATTCGGGAACATATTCCTGCTTACCTTTCCATTTCTCCTATGCATTGCTCTGGTTCAATCGTTGTATCTGTTTCTGCATGAGCGAGAGCAGCGTGCTGAGAGCTATTCAGGCTGATACCATACCCTGGTTAAGAAGTAGTTTGGCTGGGTGTTCTTGTGTTGTCTCATGTTCTCAATAATTATTCATTATCCTGCTCGTTTATTAGTAGCAAGAAAGCGCGTGCACATACAAACATACGTGAGCACACACGCACGCACATGCAAGCGCGCGCGCGCGCGCACACACACACAACACACACACACACACACACACACACACACACACACACACACACACACACAGACACACACACACACACACACACTCACACACTCACACTCAAGCAGAGCTGGTGAGAGAGAGAGAGAGAGAGAGAGAGAGAGAGAGAGAGAGAGAGAGAGAGAGAGAGCTCCGTCTTCTCTACCTGTTGGCCTTCCTCAGGTGTGTGTGGACGGGGTATTCCGGGTACTGAAGAACGACACCCTGGAACCAGGCGAGATGGTGAAGCCTGCCGCTGCTCTGAACGTGAACGACGTGGAGATCAGCGTGGTGGAGCTGTCGCTAACCGTCGTGGACAACTCCACCTTCACCGACATCTACCCGGTCAGCCTGCCAGTCACTGACGTCTGTGTGTTCAGTGTCTGCCGCTGGGGGGGGGGGGGGGGGGGAATGACCATTATTTAGTTTCCTTTGAACTGTGGCATCGGAACCGGGCGTGAAGGGGATGGGGGACGTGGGGGGTGCCCTCCCCCCCAAAAAAAAATTCGGTGGACCAGACTATCTTTTGGGCCCTCCCCCATGAAAATATTAGGGGATCAGACAATCTTCTGGGCACTTCTTCATGACAATATTAGGGACCAGACTACCTTCTACTCTGGTCCCTCTCCCATGAAAATATTAGGGGGACCAGACAACCTTCTGGGCACTTCTTCATGACAATATTAGGGACACCAGACTACCTTCTACTCTGGTCCCTCTCCCATGAAAATATTAGGGTGACCAGACTACTTTCTGGGCACTCCTTCATGAAAATATTAGGGGCATTAGACTCCTTCTATACAAGATCCTCCCCCATGAAAATATTAGTGGGACCAATCTACCCTCTAGGCACTTTACCACGAAAATATTAGGTGGATAAGACTACCTTCTGGGCCTTCTCACATGAACATATTAGGGGGACCAGCTACCTTCTGGATCCTTCTCCATGAAAATGTTAGGGGACCAGATTACCCTCTGGGCTTTCCCCCATGAAAATGTTAGGGGGACCAGACTACCTTCTGGGCACTCCTCCATGATAATATTAGGGGACCAGACTACCTTCTGGGCACTTCTCCATGATAATATTAGGGGACCAGACTACCTTCTGGGCACTCCTCCATGATAATATTAGGGGACCAGACTACCTTCTGAACACTCCTCCATGATAATATTAGGGGACCAGACTACCTTCTGGGCACTCCTCCATGATAATATTAGGGGACCAGACTATCTTCTGAACACTCCTCCATGATAATATTAGGGGACCAGACTACCTTCTGGGCACTCATTTTTGATAATATTAGGGGACCAGACTACCTTCTGAACACTCCTCCATGATAATATTAAGGGACCAGATTACCCTCTGGGCTTTCCCGCATGAAAATGTTAGGGGGACCAGACTACCTTCTGGGCACTCTTCCATGATAATAGTAGGGGACCAGACTACCTTCTGGGCACTCCTCCGTGATAATATTAGGGACCAAACTACCTTCTGGGCACTCCTCCATGATAATATTAGGGGACCAGACTACCTTCTGGGCACTCCTTCATGATAATGTTAGGGGACCAGACTACCTTCTGGGCACTCCTCCATGATAATATTAGGGGACCAGACTACCTTCTGAGCACTTCTCCATGATAACATTAGGGGACCAGACTACCTTCTGGGCACTCCTCCATGATAATATTAGGGACTAGACTACCTTCTGAGCACTTCTCCATGATAATATTAGGGGACCAGAGTACCTTCTGAGCACTTCTCCATGATAACATTAGCGGAACAGACTACCTTCTGGGCACTCCTTTTTGATAATATTAGGGGACCCGACTACCTTCTGAACACTCCTCCATGATATTAGGGGACCAGACTACCTTCTGGGCACTCCTCCATGATAACATTAGGGGACCAGACTACCTTCTGGGCACTCCTCCATGATAATATTAGGGGACTAGACTACTTTCTGGGCACTCCTCCATGATAATATTAGGGACCAGACTACCTTCTGAGCACTTCTCCATGATAATATTAGGGGACCAGACTACCTTCTGAGCACTTCTCCATGATAATATTAGGGACTTGACTACCTTCTGAGCACTTCTCCATGATAATATTAGGGACTAGACTACCTTCTAGACTCTACCATGAAATTGTCAGGGGACCAGACTGCCTTCTGAGCACTCCTCCATGATAGTATTAGGGGATCAGACTACCTTCTAGGACATCTACCACGAAAAGATTAAGAAACCAGACCACCTTCTGGGCATTCTACATGAAAATGTTAGGGAGACCAGACTACTTTCTGGGCACTCCTCCATGATAATATTAGGGGACCAGACTACCTTCTGGGCACTCCCCCATGATAATATTAGGGATTAGACTACCTTCTGAGCACTTCTCCATGATAATATTAGGTACTAGACTACCTTCTGGGCACTCCTCCATGATAATAGTAGGGACCAGACTACTTTCTGAGCACTTCTCCATGATAATATTAGGGGACCAGACCACCTTCTGAGCACTTCTCCATGATAATATTAGGGGACTAGACTACCTTCTGGGCACTCCTCCATGTTAATATTAGGGACTAGACTACCTTCTGGGCACTCCTCCATGATAATATTAGGGACCAGACTACCTTCTGGGCACTCCTCCATGATAATATTAGGGACCAAACTACCTTCTGGGCACTCCTCCATGATAATATTAGGGGACCAGACTACTTTCTGGACACTCCTCCATGATAATATTAGGGGACCAGACTACCTTCTGAGCACTCCTCCATGATAATATTAGGGGACCAGACTACCTTCTGGGCACTCCTTTTTGATAATATTAGGGACCAGACTACCTTCTGAGCACTCCTCCATGATAATATTAGGGGACCAGACTACCTTCTGGGCACTCCTCCATGATGATATTAGGGGACCAGACTACCTTCTGGGCCATCTACCACGAAAAGATTAAGAAACCAGACTACCTTCTGGGCCTTCTACATGAAAATGTTAGGGGGACCAGACTACCTTCTGGTCCCTCTCCCATGAAAATGTTAGGACAGACTACCTTCTGGGCCCTCTCCCATGAAAATGTTAGGACAGACTACCTTCTGGGCCCTCTCCCATGAAAATGTTAGGACAGACTACCTTCTGGGCCCTCTCCCATGAAAATGTTAGGACAGACTACCTTCTGGGCCCTCTCCATGAAAATGTTAGGACAGACTACCTTCTGGGCCCTCTCCCACCCCGGAAATATTTGAAGCCAAAATGTTTAACTGCATTTCATAGCGCCAACCCCTACCTGTCAGAAATTTGGACGATGAGAGAACACCCCTTTAATGGAGAAAAAAATAATTGATGGAGAGAAAAGAAATAATTAGTATCTGAAATGGACTCCAAAATGAGGTCTGAGAAAGAGCTTATTTGGCACGTGGTCTGAACCATAACCACAGAGAGGAACTAGGCTTTCCCGGGCAGACATTTCATGTGGTCAATGATAATAAATAATTGCCATGAATAAGATTTTAGACTACCTTCTACTGTGGTCCCTCTCCCATGAAAATATTAGGGTGACCAGACTACTTTCTTGGCACTCCCTCATGGAACGAGGAACGAGGCTTTTCAGGGGAGACATTTCATGTGGTCAATAATAATCAATAATTGCCATGAATAAGATTTTAGCTCCAAATATAGAACTAGATTACCATACAACGTTGCAACAAATAGTATGTAATCATTTTATGCTGACTGGTTAAAACTTACAATTTGTGACTACGTTAAAGAAATACATTAAGAGATAAGGATGTATAATGTGACCCCATTGACAGATGAAATTCAAAACTGTTTGAAATAGATTGTGTGATTAACAATTGTATATAAAAAACGTATCTCCCAGCACGTCAGACTTCATTTTGACTAATCAACATTGTAAGACTTACTCTCATGAGTCAGGTGAAAATGAGATCTTGCGCGTCGACAGCTTGGCCCTGACTTGGACAGAGGGTAGTAGATCGATATTCTTTGATAAACCAGCCACAGAGTTTGTCACACACACACACACACACACACACACACACACACACACACACACACACACACACACACACACACACACACACATAGAGGCACGCGGAGCCTAAACCGTCTGAGCGTTGGTGGTATGGTGATGTTGTACGACCTGTGCTTTCTCCCAGGACAACGCCACACTGGAGAGCGGTGCCATAATCAGCGTCAACTCCAGCGTGCCGAGCCCTCTGTGCCTCAAACCCGGTGACGTGTACACCTTGCCTGTTGTCGTCACTGTTCCTCCTTACGTCACCACCCAGGTCAACATGGACGTCAAGATGGACGTGGACCAGTCTGCCTGCACGACCTTCCAGGACATGAGGCTCATCAGCGTGGGCCAGAACCTGAGAGGTTTCGGCAAGGAGTACGACCTGCAATGCGCGCCCAACTCCACCATGGGCTCCAGCCAGATGGACACGGCGCAGTGCAACTTCGGCATCGTCACCAACCCTGGTGAGTCTCACGACACTAGCGTTGTATTCAGAACGGTCGGCTGTTACGACTGAAAGACCAGCTTTACAGGTGAAGGCTGGAACTGGGCTAGTTTTACTCAGAGAAGTAGAGAAGAAAGACTTGGCGTATTGCCGTGTTTGCCGACTATTCGCCTTGGTAGGAATCACGTTCACTTGCACCGGTCACTGCCCATTACATGGCGAGAGAATTGTTCAGCCAGTTGGGCCGCCCGCTCAGGTAACCCTCGTATGCCAGCTTCTTGTGGTCCACTGTTCAACGGGGGCGGCCTACTGCCTGCACATAGCCTTTACCCATGCATGATCGACTGCGTGCGTGTTCCAGACTTGTGTCATGATATGCTGTATACGTGCCAAAGTTGCTGAGGTAGGCAAGAAGGATCAGAGGGAAGGGGAGGGGAAGCGCGTCAATTGGAACACAACAACATGAACATTTTGCTCTGTCTTTACATGGTCGATTTTAATGATGGCAATTTGCACGATGCGTTTGTGTTAACCTCACGAATGCATTACACATGCATACGTACTAAAGGATGCATTTCTGCTACGGTAAATGTGTGAAAACTATGCCGTATGAGAAGCAGTTATAGTATGACATAATTCCACAAGGTGCGACTCACCCATGTGACGACTTGGCTCAGATGATAACGATATATGAAACACCATCTAACGTATACACAAAGAAAAAAGTTAAGCACCCCCCAATGTTTTTTAGTTTGGAGAAACTGAAATTCTTTTTTGTACTAAACTGTTTAATGTGGAACATTTTTTTCTTTTGTTTTTATTAAATAAAGATATTGACAACATGAAAACACAACAAATGATATACAAAATCCTAAACAGAATGTGGTATTGCTAAAGAAAGATCAATGACATTTTCACATGAAAAAATACCCATGAAAAGTATGGTCATTACAAAATCATAGTGCTTAATCAAAGTGGCAATTTCATTTGAAAACATTGCCATGAATCTCCATAAACCAAAGAAAAATGAAAATGTTCAGTAGCGCGTGAATCCGCCCTGAGCCTGGATGACCACCTCAACCCTGCGTTGCATCCCTCCAGTCAGTCGCCGGATCTGTTGCATCGTCAGTTGCTGCCACTCCTGATGCAGTGCAGCTTCCAGCTGATGCAGATTTTGTGGAGGAGGGTCCAAGGTCTGCAAACGACGGCCAATCATGTCCCAGATGTGCTCCAGTGGATTGAGGTCTGGGCTCATGGCAGGTCATGGCAGGGTCTGCACTGCTTCTTGCTGGAGAAAGCCTGTTACTGCTTGAGCACGATGAGGCCTGGCGTTATCATTCATGTACACTGGTCTGGTGGCAAGTGGGTGGTTGTCAAAATGGGGCACAACGACCGGCTCAAGGACATCTCGGATGTACCGTCCGCCTGTGAGGGTTCCTCGAATGGTAATCAAATCCAGCTTGCAGTCGTGTGAGAGGCACCCCCAGACCATTATGGAACCGCCACCGTGAGGAACAGTTGCCTGTATGTTCCTGGGCGCATAGGCTGTATTTAGGCGTCTCCAAACCCTTGATCTTCCATCAGTGACGTGCAGCAGGAATCGGCTTTCGTCCGACCAGTGTATCTTTCTCCAGTTCCTCAGGTTCCACCCCCGCCGAGCGAGACACCAGTCCAAACGCCGTCTTTTGTGGTGGTCAGTCAACAGAGGGCGCTTGATAACCCTCCTCGCCTTATATCCGTGGGCTTTTAAGCGGTTCTGCGCTGTTCTTGTGGAAAGTTGTCCGTTAGGCATCCACTGTCGTTTCAAGCTGGTGCTTGTGGCGAATGGCTCATGGCGTATCGTGCGAAGTAGAAGCCCTGTCTTCGCGCTGTGACGTTGCATGTGGTCGGCCAGATCGTGGGCGGTCCTGCACATGGTTGGTTTGCTGGTGTTTCCTCACCAGCCGGCTGATGACAGTGTAGTGGAAGCCCAATTGACGCCCGATTGCTTTGAAGGACATTCCAGTGGAATGCATGCCAATAATTTGCCATCGTTTGGACTCTGCTATCCTCCTTCGCACCATATTTCTTTGCAAAGAATATCTTTTCTTAAAACCAACTGTGATTGCTAAACTGGATGACTCACCAAACCTCAATTTTTTAAATTTCAAAAACCGTAATGCACGTGCATGCCACACCATGACTATGCTTCACATACACGCCTGACTGGTTTTATCCTTTCAATGACACACCATTCTTGACAAAATTGAAAATTTTGGGGTCATACATTGTTGTTGTCAATTCTGACAGTTGAAAATATAAGGGGGTGCTTAACTTTTTTCTTTGTGTATAATTATTTATTTGACGTAATCATAGTGTGACGTTTTCCCACTAGGTATGCCACCAGGCCCCGAATATTTTTGGCTTTACATGGAATAGCATGCCTTGTGCTTGACGTAGTTGCAGTGTGACATCATTCTGCGGGGGTATCTCACCACTGTGGAGATGTGGTGCGGACGATGACGATATGCATAGCACAACAAGCTGTAGCTGACGTGGTCATAATGTGATGGTATTCAGCCAGGCACGTCTCACGACTGTGACAATCTGGCACTGAATCATGACATTTAAATACATGCTGCGTTTTAGAAGTGTTTGTATAGAGGGATTTTCCCTTTTCAGAACAAATTAGCGTCAAAGCGACCACGATCATCTGCTTGCAGGTAAGTGCGCGTTGATCTTCTGTATCCCATTTAAGCCAGACCTGAACTTTCTGAGGTGTGAAAAATCTCCATACCTGAGTAATAAGAGTCCACCACTGGGCTACTGGGGACGATTGGCAACATCTCGGTGGGTCCGACCGGGCTGTTCCAGCGCTCCGCTATGTTCAGTTCAGGCAAACATGTAGAAATAGTAGTTGACATTGCGCCCCGTCACTTTGATACTACGGTTTCAGACATTGATCTCCCCACACCATCCTGACCCTGCCTACACACACACACACACACACACACACACACACACACACACACACGCACGCACGCACGCACGCACGCACGCGCGCACGTGCGCACGCACACACGCACGCACACAAACACCACACACACACACACACACACACACACATAGGAGACAGAGACAGACAGAGAGAAAGAGAGAGAGAGAGGAGGTGAGCTGATGGAATGGCTGCTGTGTGCTCAATGCACTTTTGCAAGACAGACACACACAGGAGGGAGAAGATGAATGAGAGAGCTGGTGAGGGAGAGGAGGGACGCAATTGGGTGTGTGGCTACAAGATGGGGAGGGGGGGGGGTGCGGGTAGTGGGAGTAGTCTGTTTTTGTCTCTGTCTGTCTGTCTGTCTGTCTCTGTCTCCCTCTCTGTGCCTCTGTCTGTCTCTTCCCCCTCTGTCTCTTTCTTTCTCAACAGAACAGAACAGAATTTTATTCAAAAAGACCAACGTCCCATTTGAAGCGATGTGACCCATGTGAACGAATATATGATACAACTCTGAATTGCACTGTCATCCCAACGTGAGCATGAGAACTAGATCAAATGTAACACTGAAAACAGCTTACCAGCTTTTAATGAAAAATAATAGAATTTCGAGAAAGAGAATCGTAAAATTCAAACATTTATAGACTCAATTAATAACATTCATATAACAAGTAAATCTGATGATTCACGATGCAGCAATTTCCCTTCTTTTAAAGACTTTGTAAAGATAGACAGGAAAATTTTTGACGACATTTTTTCTTTCGTGATGCTAAAAGTTATGTTAATCTGAAATCCCTGGGATTAGTATAATACCTTGGGGAATGTTAAACTGTCTTACATCATCAAAAGCAGGACAACAAAAACCAGAGTGGGTTTCATCACCTGTAGCAGATCTACACAACTGGTATTTCATTACGTTCACTCTTCCTTTTATATCTTGAACTGTGCACTGGTAAATCAGAAATCCCAAATCTAAATTTTACTAGCATGTTTCGAATAATTCTGTCCAAATCCAAACGTAAATAGGCCTATGGTTCCAGATCATGAGATACCTCGAATTTTCTATAGTTTGTAAATCTGCCTCTGTTGTTCATATGACAATTCCAGTTTTGCTACCTGCAATTAATTAGTCTTTATTTGAACACTCTTATAAATGATTTATGCATCCTACACCTTGGTTTTCTCATACATAACAGAAATCATAACTATTCAGAATATCACGAACATTTGAACCCCAACTGACTTTTCCTCCATTTGACAAATTTAGTGGCATTTGATATGCTTCGAATAAAATTATGTTCTTCTCTCTTCTCTCTCTCTCTCTCTCTCTCTCTCTCTCTCTCACTAAAAGAGGATGAAGGAGGGGGAAAGGGGACTGCAGTGAGGGAAAGTATGGATTGTGCGAAACAGGGTTGTTTATACCAGGTGCTAAAGTTGACGTAATCATAATATAACGTCTTTCCACCAGGTATGTCTCATCGCTGTGAAGATCAGGCCACAGACGATGACGCCATTTACCTGGAGGTTGACATCCAGATGGCGGACTGTCCCTTGGCGGTTGATGGCGCCAACGTCACGGTCAGCCTAGGCCTGAAGGAGGCTGATTACATCGCCATCCTCAACCTGCCTGTCCATGTGGAACGTGACGGCTCTGAGGCTCCTGTCTTCAACATCACGGCCAACGCCAACTCCACTGGGTAGGTGCTGTGTGTGTGTGTGTGTGTGTGTGTGTGTGTGTGTGTGTGTGTGTGTGTGATTGCATAGTATGTGATGAAGTCGAATATATTGTCACTGTTTTGTCTGCTAGGAAGTCCGTGATATTATCACTGACTATCTATAATGAAGTCATTAGTTTCGTCAATAACTCAATGTTGTCTCTGAAGAAGTTTTGTGTATTATCACCGACTGTGCTTTGTCTATGGTGAAGTAATTCATATTGTCAGTAACTCTGTATTGTCTCTAATGAAGTCCTTTGTATCGTCACCGACTTTGCCCTGTTTATGATTAAGTCATTCATACTGACACTGAATGATTTGTGTATATGAGGTCCTTTGATATTGCCAGGGACTTGGCTTTGTCTTTGAAGTCCTGCATATTTTCAATGAAAATGCATAGTTTATTAAGAATTCCTTTATACTTTCGTTAATCCGCCATGTTTATAAAGAAGTCCTTTGTCACTGATTCTTTACTGACTGTTATAAAAGTCATGTATGCATTTAATGATCCTGAGTTTTCTTCGATTAATGCTTTTATTCTGTCATTGACTGCGTAGACGATTAGAAAGTTCTTGATAGTCAAAGCACTTCCTGCAGTCACTACATTGTCCATAGAGTCCTCTGTTTAGTCCTTGACTGTGCCGTCTTTGAAGTACTCTATTTATCACTGTCTTTGCGCTGCCTATGAAGTTCTTTCCATAATCATTGAATGTGTGCTGTCTAAAAAGCCCTTTGTTCTGCCACTGATTCAGTACGAAGAAATCCTTTAATCCTTTATTGTTTAGACTGTCACTGATTGTGCGCTGTGGAAGAAGTCCTTTATACTGCCTCTGATTCTGCTGTCTGAGAAGTCCTTCATAGTTTATGCTGTCAAGGAAATGCTTTGTTCTGTCTCTGATTCTGCTGTCTGAGAAGTCCTTCATAGTTTATGCTGTCAAGGAAATGCTTTGCTCTGTCTCTGATTCTGCTGTCTGAGAAGTCCTTCATAGTTTATGCTGTCAAGGAAATGCTTTGCTCTGTCTCTGATTCTGCTGTCTGAGAAGTCCTTCATAGTTTATGCTGTCAAGGAAATGCTTTGCTCTGTCTCTGATTCTGCTGTCTGAGAAGTCCTTCATAGTTTATGCTGTCAAGGAAATGCTTTGCTCTGTCTCTGATTCTGCTGTCTGAGAAGTCCTTCATAGTTTATGCTGTCAAGGAAATGCTTTGCTCTGTCTCTGATTCTGCTGTCTAAGAAGTCCTTCATAGTTTATGCTGTCAAGGAATGTCAAGGAAATGCTTTGTTCTGTCTCTGATTCTGCTGTCTGAGAAGTCCTTCATAGTTTATGCTGTCAAGGAAATGCTTTGTTCTGTCTCTGATTCTGCTGTCTGAGAAGTCCTTCATAGTTTATGCTGTCAAGGAAATGCTTTGTTCTGTCTCTGATTCTGCTGTCTAAGAAGTCCTTCATAGTTTATGCTGTCAAGGAAATGCTTTGTTCTGTCTCTGATTCTGCTGTCTGAGAAGTCCTTCATAGTTTATGCTGTCAAGGAGATGCTTTGCTCTGTCTCTAATTTTGCTGTCTAAGAAGTCCTTCATAGTTTATGCTGTCAAGGAATGTCAAGGAAATACTTTGTTCTGTCTCTGATTCTGCTGTCTGAGAAGCAGACACTGCACTGCTGCCGACCAACGTTGATGTTCAGTAGTGCCTGTTCTGATCCAACATATGTAGGACACCTCCTTCTGACCCCCAGCTGAGTTCAGTATGGCCTGTTCTGATCCAACATATGTAGGACACCTCCTTCTGACCCCCAGCTGAGTTCAGTAGGGCCTGTTCTGATCCAACATATGTAGGACACCTCCTTCTGACCCCCAGCTGAGTTCAGGAGTGCCTGTTCTGATCCAACATATGTAGGACACCTCCTTCTGACCCCCAGCTGAGTTCAGTAGGGCCTGTTCTGATCCAACATATGTAGGACAACTCCTGACCCCCAGCTGAGTTCAGTAGGGCCTGTTCTGATGACCCCCAACTGAGTTCAGTAGGGCCTGTTCTGATCCAACATATGTAGGACACCTCCTTCTGACCCCCAACTGATGAGTATAACTGAGTGGTAGCAGAGCAGAGCGAAGAAACTCATCCCCCAGGAAGCCACCATGTCCATCCAATGACTGCCTCTCTAAACCTGCCGATCCCACGACCTTGGCTTGAGCATTGACTGGGACAGGAAATCGGACCCGAGGTCACCACAAGAACAGGGCATGAAGGGACTCAAAATTTAAGACTTGTTTGTTTTCTTTCTTTTCTTCTCTTTTCTTCTTTCTTTCTTTCTTTTTTCTGTTTTTCTTTTCTTCTCTTTTCTTCTTTCTTTCTTTCTTTTTTCTGTTTTTTTCTTTTCTTTTCTTTGCTGTCATCTCATTGCATTGCACCCACGCCGCTCACTCCGGACCCCTCAACCACAGCCACAGCTTGGCTCGCTCCGTCACAGTGTCGGCACCTGCAGCCCACAGAGATCAGTCAATATGGACTGGGCCCCCCACCCGAGGAGACGCTGCACTGCTACCGAATCACTTCCGTGGTGATCATCGGAGTCTGTTATGATCTAACATACGCATGGCGCCTTCTACTAAGCCCCCTAACGATAACAATGATGGTTTAGTCGCGGAGCCAGCGTTAGTGAGCTCTCCCTCCGGAGGATGCCACCACGTCAATCCAACAATTGTACCCATGAACAAACCAAAATCGGTGGCCCCCACAGAATCAGATTTAAGACTTTTTTTTTTTAAAAGAAATGAATGATGATAAGAGAGAACGGGGATGTTAAAGATGACGCTATGGAGTTCCGTTCTAGTCAGACTGTATGACAGGAGTGTGCTCTATGCTTCCTTCAGACTGTATGACAGGAGTGTGCTCTATGCTTCCTTCAGACTGTATGACAGGAGTGTGCTCTATGCTTCCTTCAGACTGTATGACAGGAGTGTGCTCTATTCTTCCTTTTGATGTGTCCCGGCGCAAAGCGGGACCGGGAGATACAGACATCTGCAGCATTGGTCAGAAACTTTGAACAACACTCAGAGGAACATCCATGACGTGGCCGAGGCTGTGACTGCATGGCTCGTGTCTTTACAGCTGAGCTCATAACACAGTCAACACTGGGTAGGGGCTGAATGGGGCTGAAATCTATTGTTTCAGGCTTTTTATTTCTTGTGCCTTTTCTGTTCATCTATCTGTCTCTCTATCTGTGTAATGATGTATTTATATATCTGTCTATCTATCTATCTATCTGTCTGTCTGTCTTCCTGTATGTCTGTCTGTCTGTCTTCTATCTATCTATCCATCCATCCACCCACCCACCCACCTATGTATCTATGTATCTATTTATCAAGGAGAAAAAAGCGCTTTTCTGTCTATCTATCTATCTATCTGTCTATCTATCAATCTATCTATCTTTCTATGAGGGAAAAAAAGCGTATTTAATCCGGCTCCCTCTCACACGACAGGGACGACATGTATATCGAGTATGACGTGCGCCTGGACAATACGTCCACGGCCGAGGTTCATAATGCCTCGCTGATCATCATGCCCCCCCAGTATGTCACGTGCAACACGCTGAGCAGTTGGTCTGGAAGGAATACGATGCCAGATATCAGCACCACGGACTCCGGCGCGACAATCGATGTAGGTGATGTGGTATGTGTGTGTGTGTGTGTGTGTGTGTGTGTGTGCGTGTGCGCGCGCGCGTGTCTGTGATGATATGGTGTCTGTGATGATATGGTGTGTGTGTGTGTGTGTGTGTGTGTGTGTGTGTGAGATGATGATGTGGTGTGTATGTGTGTGTGTGTGCGCGCGCGCGCGCGCCGCGCGCGCGCGCGCGTGTGTGTGTGTGTGTGTGTGTGTGTGTGTGAATCCTCTGACTCACCGTTGCCCCATACACGACAGCTGGGCTCTATCTACTTCACGGACGTCATCGTTCTGGTGGTTCACTGTGTCCCCACCCCCGGCTACAAAGTCCCCAGCGGCGTCAGCGGTCACAACACGGTGGTGGTCAGCCAGTTGGTCGGTGACGTCATCCTGCGTGCGGGCATGACGTCACCCACCGTGTGGAGCCCTCTAGATTACGTCAACGTCACCGTCAGCACAGTCAGTGAATCCGGTATGTGAACGCAGACAGGGCTGTGTGTGGTATTGTGTTCCATCGCGTTGCATTTAGTGTTGTGTTGTGTTCTATCATATTACATAGAGTGTTGCGCTGGAGCACGCTGTGTTGTGTCGGGTTGTGTTGTGTTGTATTTTTTAGTGTTGTGTTGTATCCTGTGTTGTATTGTACAGTGCATTATTATGTTGCATTGTGTTGTTTGTTTCTTTGTTGTTGTTGTATTATGCTGTGTTGTGTTGTGTCCTGTTGCATTATATAGCACACAGTTTTGTTGCGTCGTTTTGTGTTGCATTGGGTCATGTTGTGCTGTTTGTACCGTGCTGTGTCGTTTTTGTTGTACCGTATTGTGGGGTTTTGTGTTGTGCTGTTTGTACCGTGTTGTGTCGTTTTTGTTGTACCGTATTGTGGGGTTTTGTGTTGTGCTGTTTGTACCGTGCTGTGTCGTTTTTGTTGTACCGTATTGTGGGGTTTTGTGTTGTGCTGTTTGTACCGTGTTGTGTCGTTTTTGTTGTACCGTATTGTGGGGTTTTGTGTTGTGCTGTTTGTACCGTGCTGTGTCGTTTTTGTTGTACCGTATTGTGGGGTTTTGTGTTGTGCTGTTTGTACCGGTACCGTGCTGTGTCGTTTTTGTTGTACCGTACTGTGGGGTTTTGTGTTGTGCTGTTTGTACCGTGCTGTGTCGTTTTTGTTGTACGGTACTGTGGGGTTTTGTGTTGTGCTGTTTGTACCGTGTTGTGTCGTTTTTGTTGTACCGTACTGTGGGGTTTTGTGTTGTGCTGTTTGTACCGTGCTGTGTCGTTTTTGTTGTACGGTACTGTGGGGTTTTGTGTTGTGCTGTTTGTGCCGTGCTGTGTCGTTTTTGTTGTACCGTACTGTGGGGTTTTGTGTTGTGCTGTTTGTACCGTGTTGTGTCGTTTTTGTTGTACCGTACTGTGGGGTTTTGTGTTGTGCTGTTTGTACCGTGCTGTGTCGTTTTTGTTGTACGGTACTGTTGGGTTTTGTGTTGTGCTGTTTGTACCGTGCTGTGTCGTTTTTGTTGTACGGTACTGTGGGGTTTTGTGTTGTGCTGTTTGTACCGTGTTGTGTCGTTTTTGTTGTACGGTACTGTGGGGTTTTGTGTTGTACTATATTGTGTCGCGCTGTGTTGTGCTGCATCGTTTAGTGTAGTTTTGAGTTCTATTTTGATTTTACTACAATGTGTTGCGTGGTATTGTATTTTGTTATCTTGTGTTATGATGTGCTGTATAGAGTGGTGTTGTGTTGTATTGTGTGATAATGTGCTGTAAAGAGTTATGTTGTATCATTTTGAGTTGTATTATGTTTAGTACAACGTGTTGTGTTATATTATGATGTGCTGTAGATAGTTGTGTTGTATCGTTTTGAGTTGTATTATGTTTAGTACAAGGTGTGTCGTGTTATATTGTATTATGATGTGCTGTGGAGAGTTGTGTTGTGTCGTATAGTGTTGTGCTGTCTTGTGTTTTAGGTGATGTGTTCACATTGGAAAATGAAGCTCGCTGTTGTCTTTAACAACGCGATAAGGCTTTTTGCACATTGGACGATGTTGAAGATGATATTTGCGGCTACTGCTATTATCGTCAAGAACACATTACATTGGGCAACAATAAAGATGATAGCTGCTGCCACTGCTATTATTGTCAAGAACACTTTGAGTACTCTATTGATTTAGAAAATGTTGAAGACATTAGCTATTGTTTGACATCAGACGATGCTGGAGATGAAGACTGCCGTCACTGCTGTAACACTTTTAGGTTGTCTTGGCACTGGCCTGGACGAAGACGAACATATGGCTTTCTGCTACTGCTGGTGTAGGCAAGAAAGCAATAAGGTCTCTGTCATACTGTGTTGAAGATGAAGCTCGCTACCGTTACTCACAACAGTTCCCTGTGGCCTTCACCATACTGTGTTAAAGATGAAGGTCGCTACCATTACTATAATCGTTAAACAACGTTTCACTGTGGCTTGGTGACCTTTTGGATAGCACAGTCGCCAAAGGTCCTTTGGTCAAGTCTGGCATGGGGCAGTTTTTTTTTTTCTTCTCGCCCTGTCCATCGGACCATGATGATCTGGGTATTGGCATCACCCTAGCAGCGTGCAGTTTTCTCATGGTAGAGAACAAGGCACGAAACTTTTGCCCCCCCCCCCCCCCCCGTTCCCCCGAAAATTATTGCAGAAAAACCCACTTCTCCCTCCCTCCCTCCCTCCTTCCCTCCCTCCCTCTCTCTCTCTGTCTGTCTGTCTGTCTCTCTGTCTGTCTGTCTGTCTGTCTGTCTGTCTGTCTGTCTCTCTCTCTCTCTCTCTCTCCTCCTCTCTCTCTCTCTCTCTCTTTCTCTCTTGTAGGCGGAAGTAAAGGAAGAAATAGCACAGGTGGCGTTGTGCTGAGGCGACAGATTCTCTACGGGAAGAGCAGACCGATTTCACACAGAAAAAAACTCTACTGAGACGGTGAACTCAAACTTTGTTACATGGTACCGTACTTTCACACCTTCCTCATATTAGACAACGATGAAGATGACGACTGCTGTTACCGCTGTGAAGATGACGACTGCTGTTACCGCTGTGAAGATGACGACTGCTGCTACTGTGGTTACCCTTCAGCTGCTGAGTTGAAATTTAGTTACCTGAATACCACATGGAAAGCAAAGAACTGCTGCGACCGGCGTTAGTCACTGGTGGTGCGTAGCGTTTCGTTTCCGTGTACTTGCACAGGATTTTCCTAGATAAAGATTTCTTGCCTGATCTTTTTGACTGTAAACCATTCAGAATTCTTTAAGGCGCTCCGCGTGTGCTTATCAATACACCCACCCCTGTCCTTTCCCGTCTTTCTCCTCCCCCCCCCCCCGCCCTTCCTCCCCCCC
>CM065721.1:1126212-1133712 GCA_033310375.1 Conus canariensis | reverse complement strand
AGAGCCTCCTAGGGGTGTGGGGGGGATTGACACTGTGCTGTCCGTGACGCTGTTTGAAGGCACAGAGCCTCCTAGGGGTGTGGCGGGGATTGACACTGTGCTGTCCGTGACGCTGTTTGAAGCACAGAGCCTCCTAGGGTGTGGCGGGGATTGACACTGTGCTGTCCGTGACGCTGTTTGAAGGCACAGAGCCTCCTAGGGGTGTGGCGGGATTGACACTGTGCTGTCCGTGACGCTGTTTGAAGGCACAGAGCCTCCTAGGGGTGTGGGCGGGTGACACTGTGCTGTCCGTGACGCTGTTTGAAGGCACAGAGCCTCCTAGGGGTGTGGGGGATGACACTGTGCTGTCCGTGACGCTGTTTGAAGGCACAGAGCCTCCTAGGGGTGTGGCGGGATTGACACTGTGCTGTCCGTGACGCTGTCTGAAGGCACAGAGCTCCTAGGGGTGTGGCGGGGATTGACACTGTGCTGTCCGTGACGCTGTCTGAAGGCACAGAGCCTCCTAGGGTGTGGCGGATTGACACTGTGCTGTCCGTGACGCTGTCTGAAGGCACAGAGCCTCCTAGGGTGTGGCGGGGGATTGACACTGTGCTGTCCGTGACGCTGTTGAAGGCACAGAGCCTCCTAGGGTGTGGCGGATTGACACTGTGCTGTCCGTGACGCTGTTTGAAGGCACAGAGCCTCCTAGGGTGTGGCGGGGATTGACACTGTGCTGTCCGTGACGCTGTTTGAAGGCACAGAGCCTCCTAGGGTGTGGCGGGGGATACACTGTGCTGTCCGTGACGCTGTTTGAAGGCACAGAGCCTCCTAGGGGTGTGGCGGGGTTGACACTGTGCTGTCCGTGACGCTGTTTGAAGGCACAGAGCCTCCTAGGGGTGTGGCGGGTTGACACTGTGCTGTCCGTGACGCTGTTTGAAGGCACAGAGCCTCTAGGGGTGTGGCGGGGATTGACACTGTGCTGTCCGTGACGCTGTTTGAAGGCACAGAGCCTCCTAGGGGTGTGGCGGGGATTGACACTGTGCTGTCCGTGACGCTGTTTGAAGGCACAGAGCCTCCTAGGGGTGTGGGCGGGGATGACACTGTGCTGTCCGTGACGCTGTTTGAAGGCACAGAGCCTCCTAGGGGTGTGGCGGGGATTGACACTGTGCTGTCCGTGACGCTGTTTGAAGGCACAGAGCCTCCTAGGGTTGGCGGTGACACTGTGCTGTCCGTGAGGTTGAAGGCACAGAGCTCTGGGGTGTGGCGGGGACACTGTGCTGTCCGTGACGATGTTTGAAGGCACAGAGCCTCCTAGGGGTGTGGCGGGGGACACTGTGCTGTCCGTGACGCTGTTTGAAGGCACGGAGCCTCCTAGGGGTATGGTGGGTTGACACTGTGCTGTCCGTGATGCTGTCTGAAGGCACAGAGCCTCCTTGGGGTGTGGCGGGGGACACTATGCTGTCCGTGACGCTGTTTGAAGGCACAGAGCCTCCTAGGGGTGTGGCGGATTGACACTGTGCTGTCCGTGACGCTGTCTGAAGGCACAGAGCTCCTGGGGGTGTGGCGGGGGACACTGTGCTGTCCGTGACGCTGTCTGAAGGCACAGAGCCTCCTAGAGGTGTGGCGGATTGACACTGTGCTGTCCGTGACGCTGTCTGAAGGCACAGAGCCTCCTAGGGCTGTGGCGGGGTATTGACACTGTGCTGTCCGTGACGCTGTCTGAAGGCACAGAGCCTCCTAGAGGTGTGGCGGGGGACACTGTGCTGTCCGTGACGAGGTTTGAAGGCACAGAGCCTCCTAGGGGTGTGGCGGGGGGTTGACACTGTGCTGTCCGTGACGCTGTTTGAAGGCACAGAACCTCCTAGGGGTGTGGCGGGGGACACTGTGCTGTCCGTGACGAGGTTTGAAGGCACAGAGACTCCTAGGGGTGTGGCGGGGGGTTGACACTGTGCTGTTCGTGACGCTGTTTGAAGGCACAGAGCCTCCTAGGGGTGTGGCGGGGGACACTGTGCTGTCCGTGACGCTGTTTGAAGGCACAGAGCCTCCTAGAGGTGTGGCGGGGGGTTGACACTGTGCTGTCCGTGACGCTGTTTGAAGGCACAGAGCCTCCTAGAGGTGTGGCGGGGGACACTGTGCTGTCCGTGATGATGTTTGAAGGCACAGAGCCTCCTAGGGGTGTGGCGGATTGACACTGTGCTGTCCGTGACGCTGTTTGAAGGCACAGAGCCTCCTAGAGGTGTGGCGGGGGACACTGTGCTGTCCGTGATGATGTTTGAAGGCACAGAGCCTCCAAGGGGTGTGGCGGGGGACACTGTGCTGTCCGTGATGATGTTTGAAGGCACAGAGCCTCCTAGAGGTGTGGCGGGGGACACTGTGCTGTCCGTGACGCTGTTTGAAGGCACAGAGCCTCCAAGGGGTGTGGCGGGGGACACTGTGCTGTCCGTGATGATGTTTGAAGGCACAGAGCCTCCTAGAGGTGTGGCGGGGGACACTGTGCTGTCCGTGATGATGTTTGAAGGCACAGAGCCTCCAAGGGGTGTGGCGGGGGACACTGTGCTGTCCGTGACGCTGTTTGAAGGTACAGAGCCTCCTAGAGGTGTGGCGGGGGACACTGTGCTGTCCGTGACGCTGTTTGAAGGCACAGAGCCTCCTAGGGGTGTGGCGGGGGACACTGTGCTGTCCGTGACGATGTTTGAAGGCACAGAGCCTCCTAGGGGTGTGGCGGGGGACACTGTGCTGTCCGTGACGCTGTTTGAAGGCACGGAGCCTCCTAGGGGTATGGTGGGTTGACACTGTGCTGTCCGTGATGCTGTCTGAAGGCACAGAGCCTCCTTGGGGTGTGGCGGGGGACACTGTGCTGTCCGTGACGCTGTTTGAAGGCACAGAGCCTCCTAGGGGTGTGGCGGATTGACACTGTGCTGTCCGTGACGATGTTTGAAGGCACAGAGCCTCCTAGGGGTGTGGCGGATTGACACTGTGCTGTCCGTGACTCTGTTTGAAGGCATGGAGCCTCCTAGGGGTGTGGCGGGGGACACTGTGCTGTCCGTGACGATATTTGAAGGCACAGAGCCTCCTAGGGGTGTGGCGGGGGAGGGAGAAAGAGTTGCATTGGGGGTTGGGAGGGCCTCAGACTGTCCAGACGTCATAACATAGATAAACGGGATAAACTCGGCCATTACTGTATGCATACATAGGTCTCTCGTTTCCGCGAGTCCCCTCAGTGAATGTAGGCCAGAATGACCACACTCTCATGAGTGTTATGACCAGGTTGGTAGCCCATGCCATCCTCGTCAGAATGACCACACTATCACGGCTGTTGTCACCAGGTTGGCAGCCCATGCTATCCTCGTCAGAATGACCACACTGTCACGGCTGTTGTCACCAGGTTGGCAGCCCATGCCATCCTCGTCAGAATGACCACACTGTCACGACTGTTGTCACCAGGTTGGCAGCCCATGCCATCCTCGTCAGACTGCCACATCTGTGTGGAGCGGTCAGTCAGGAGCACCTCGGTTTGCCCGCAAGGGAGAAAAAGCGAGTTAATAATTTCAACGCTGTGTCTTGCATTGGAAGATCCAACACCGCAAACAGACAGCAGTTCGTCTTTATTAACGAGAAACGGTCTTCTAAACTGTCATCAGATTTTGGCGTTTCCCAGGGTTCTGTGCCAGGTCCAGTGCTTTTCAGAATGGACTCAATGCCCCTGACGGACATCACTGACAACCGTTCTGTTCATCTTTAAATGTTCGCCAGTGGCAGCAGGTTTGAACATTCTGACACGCTAGATAACTATGATAGTCTTATCGAAAATCATCAAAATTGTATTTCTGAACAATGGATGTCTAATAATAAGCTGTGTCAAGTGCGTGAAACCTCTCACAAAAGGCATCAAACGCTTAGAGGCAAAAGGGACGTTGTACGTAGTATACAAATAGGTAATAGAACCATTAACAAGTATGCCGTACCCATCGCACACGGTCGAACCGTGTCAAGGAGGACGAAGCGGTCAGGTGACAGATGGCACCTAAGGTAGTGAGGAGTTCGGACCTGCCCGACAGCGAAAGGGGAGAGGAATGTAACCACTAGGACCTCGGTGCACCAAGTGAGCGCTAAATACTCAGTCAGATGAGGTTCTTTTGTAAACAGTCAGTGAAGAGCAGGAGTCTTGGACTCGTTCGGATGGTATTGCCGTGGGTCACTGGGTTGGTTCTATTGTCAGGCTGGTTGAACGCGCGTGGATGTTGTTATCGTAGCCCTCTTTAAGATAATTACTGTGTTAAAGTGGCCTCCGAAGTCGGCGGGAATTTTCGATGTCCATCTGGTGCCAAGTGTTTGTTTGCTAATCAATTAGGTAGGAATGTGTGTAAATGCAGATGTGTGGAGAATGTAGCGAATGGAGAATTCAGAGTACTTGTGAACTAGGAGTTTGAGAAGCAGCATGGACAAAGGCATGGCCCAAAGGGGAATCCTTTGTTTCCATCCCTATATAAACTGGGGGAGAACAACGAAAAGAAAAGAATACCAGAGAGAGAGAGAGAGAGAGAGAGAGAGAGAGAAGGCAGAGGAGAGAGAGAGAGAAGAGAGAAGGGTGGGCAGGACAGAGAACGGGTCGAGAGAAACATGGTCTGGGAGATAGAAGAGACAGCAAAGTCTTAGGGAAAGACAAGCTGGAAGAGAAGAAAACTAAGTTTGAAGCCCAGAGGTGGGTGAAGACAGACAAACTGAATTTGAACCCAGAGGTGGGTGAAGGAGACGAAGAAGAAGAGTTCTACGTCGAGATCCCAGAGACGACCACGAAGACCCAGTCCTGAAACCTGGAGCCAGTCAACCAAGGGCATCACCATCAAGCAGTGCTGAAGAAAACGTGAAGAGACTTTTCAAGAACTGTGGTGTGGTGTGAAAGCGTGGTTGTGTGTGTGAAAACCTGGCCAGGTAAGAAGTCATTTTTATTATAACCCGGGATTAGGAAGTATTGATCTTTTATGTGTTGATTTGTTCATTTTGTGTAATTGGATTTTTCATGTTTGATTATAGTAGCATAGAAATTGTATTTCTTGTGCTCAGTCGTGTTAGGAGAGAAACGAATGCGTGACATCCCATTCCCAGAGAGAGGTGAATGTTTGATGGGCGCATGAGTGTGCATATGCGTGTATGAGTGCAAAGATAACCTTGGTGTGTTAAGCCTGACCAATAATACATCACCTTAGTGCACTTAAGCAATACCATCACGATTTCCCCCGTCCTGGACAAAGTGGCGAGCCTGCCAGGATTGCATGGCCCAAATTAGTCTCAGGCGAGAAACAAAGTGAGTACTAGAGTAGTACTGGGGCGAAGCGTCCACTAAAGGCAATTTTTAATTAGCTCTTCTAATTATTTCCTTTAGTTCTTTGAGTGTTGAGTATTGACTTGTGTGTAGGGTGGTTGTATTAATCAAAGGTCGTTCCGAGAAACGAAGAACGAGGTTCTGGTCTTAACTCTCACAGACGCTGTGGTTTAAGATTAAGGCTCCCTTGTGTTGGGAACGCTACCACTGGTTGGTGTACTCGTAACGTTTAATAGATAAACTGTGTACTAACTTTTTTCCGGGTTTACAAGCGTAACCGTTTTAGTGGTGCTAAAACGTATTGAAAAAAAATGGCTGAAGAAAGTTTTACCCCCATAGAGAAACTAGTTAGTTTGGGGAAAGAAATGGGATATACAGGAGATGAACTGCGTAAATTCATTGAAACTCAGCAGAAGACTGAGAGAGATGAAAGGGCTGAAAGAAGGAAGTTTGAAAAGGAACAGCTCGACGCTGTCAAAAGAAACTCAGATGCTGAGGCCGAGAGACTTGGACTTGAAACTGCTGCGTCGAAGGCTAGAGCGGATGCAGAGTGTTTAGCTGCCAAAGCAAGGGCAGACGCAGAGAGTGCAGCGGCCAAAGCGAGAGCAGATGCAGAGAGGGCGAGAGCAGAAGCGGAATCAGAGATTTTAGCCAAACAAATTGAGTTGGAAAGAATAAAATCTGAACATCGTAGTGAAATAGACACCAGTTCTGAGTCAGTAGGCCGCAGATTTAGTTGCGCACCTAGACTTAAACTCCCACTTTTCAGAGAAGAAACTGATTCGATCGATGCCTATATCAGTCGGTTTGAATCGGTTGCCGAGCACGAGGGCTGGCCCGAAGATGACTGGGCAATAAACCTGTCTGCCTTGTTGACAGGTCGTGCGTCTGTTTCCACCTTACCCAAAGGTGATCACAGGGATTTTGACAAGGTGAAACAAGCAGTACTAAAGGCATATGATTTGACTGAAGAAGGTTTTAGACGTAAGTTATGTGACACTGTGCCTGTGTGGGCCGGTGTGTATGTGTGTGTGTGCGCGCGCTCGCGTGCGCGCACGTGTGCATTGTGTGTGTGTGTGTGTGTGTGTGTGTGTGTGTGTGTGTGTGTGTGTGTGTGTGTGTGTGTGCCCTGCGGATATTTTAGATATTGAGTCGTTAAACTTGTGAAACGCCATGAAACCTACATTGTTAGGATGGGTGCTGTAGAAATTGTCCTCATTATCATTTTTTCATGCGGCCGAAAGGCCTGCTTGAAAGGCAAGAGGGGCGAGGGAGTGGGGAAGGGGAAGGAGAGAGAGAGGAAAGAGGAGGATAGCGATCAGCGCTGGGAAAGGGGCGGGGGTTGGGGTGGGGGGAAGGGGCGGTGATTGGGGTGTGGGGAAGGAGAGAGAGAGGAAGGAGGAGGACAGCGATCAGCGCTGGGAAAGGGGCGGGGATTGGGGTGGGGGGAAGGGGCGGGGATTGCGGTGGGGGAAAGGGGCGGGGATTGGGGTGGGAGGAAGGGGCGGGGATTGTGGGGGGAAGGGGCGGGGATTGGGGTGGGGGGAAGGGGCGGGGATTGCGGTGGGGGAAAGGGGCGGGGATTGGGGGGGGGGTAAGGGGCGGGGGTTGCGGTGGAGGGAAGGAGTCTGGATAGCAATAACGTGTAAATAATGTTGATGTTTTTCCCCTTCCCATCGCAGATGTAAGAGTGTGTTCATTTAATATATATATATATATATTTTTGGTAATGTGCTTGAATGTGTTGGAAAACCCAATAGAAATGTCCCATCATGAGTAACAGTATGTTTGTTATTGTTACATAATTAGCATTGTCGTTATTCGTGTTCTGCTTATCTTTATGTAGCAGCAGTCACATGGTATGAAAATTGAGGAAAGGCGATGTTGATTGACGATTCAAAGCGTATTGTACTGTAGACCCTCCGTCAAAGTCCGTTACGTAGGTATACAACGTCACGACTGTTTGCGGTGTTTCAGCCGAGACGGACATCTGTGAAGCGGCGAGCAAGGCTGTTCCGACCCGGAGTTGGGGTAAGTTAGGTTGTGGAAGTTGATGATGTCATCAGTGGTATCGTGTTCCCATAGTTGATGATGTCATCAGTGGTGTGGTCTGTGTCCTGTTCCCATAGTTGATGATGTCATCAGTGGTGTGGTCTGTGTCCTGTTCCCATAGTTGATGATGTCATCAGTGGTGTCCT
>CM065721.1:1113712-1121212 GCA_033310375.1 Conus canariensis | reverse complement strand
TCTTCTCTGTCCTCGCTGCTCCTCTCTGTTCCTCTCTGTCCTGTCTGTTCCTCTCTGTCCTGTCTGTTCCTCTCTGTTCTTCTCTGTCCTGTCTGTACCTCTCTGTCCTGTCTGTTTCTCTCTGTCCTGTCTGTTCCTCTCTGTCCTCACTGCTCCTCTCTGTTCTTCTCTGCCCTGTCTGTTCCTCTCTGTCCTCACTGTTCCTCTCTGTCCTCTCTGTTCCTCTCTGTCCTCGCTGCTCCTCTCTGTTCTTCTCTTTCCTCTCTGTCCTCTCTGTTCCTCTCTGTCCTGTTTGTTCCTCTCTGTCCTCACAGCTCCTCTCTGTTCCTCTCTGTCCTGTCTGTTCCTCTCTGTCCTCACTGCTCCTCTCTGTTCCTCTCTGTCCTGTCTGTTCTTCTCTGTCCTGTCTGTTCTTCTCTGTCCTGTCTGTTCCTCTCTGTCCTCACTGCTCCTCTCTGTTCTTCTCTGTCCTGTCTGTTCCTCTCTGTCCTCTCTGTTCCTCTCTGTCCTCGCTGCTCCTCTCTGTTCCTCTCTGTCCTGTCTGTTCCTCTCTGTCCTCACTGCTCCTCTCTGTTCCTCTCTGTCCTGTCTGTTCCTCTCTGTCCTCACTGCTCCTCTCTGTTCCTCTCTGTCCTGTCTGTTCTTCTCTGTCCTGTCTGTTCCTCTCTGTCCTGTCTGTTGCTCTCTGTCCTCACTGCTCCTCTCTGTTCTTCTCTGTCCTGTCTGTTCTTCTCTGTCCTGTCTGTTCCTCTCTGTCCTCACTGCTCCTCTCTGTTCTTCTCTGTCCTGTCCGTTCCTCTCTGTCCCGTCTGTTTCTCTCTGTCCTGTCTGTTCCTCTCTGTCCTCACTGCTCCTCTCTGTTCTTCTCTGTCCTGTCTGTTCCTCTCTGTCCTCACTGTTCCTCTCTGTCCTCGCTGCTACTCTCTGTTCTTCTCTGTCCTGTCTGTTCCTCTCTGTCCTGTCTGTTCCTCTCTGTCCTCACTGCTCCTCTCTGTTCCTCTCTGTCCTGTCTGTTCCTCTCTGTCCTCGCTGCTCCTGTCTGTTCCTCTCTGTCCTGTCTGTTCCTCTCTGTCCTGTCTGTTCCTCTCTGTCCTCACTGCTCTTCTCTGTTCTTCTCTGTCCTGTCTGTATCTCTCTGTCCTCTCTGTTCCTCTCTGTCCTCACTGCTCCTCTCTGTTCTTCTCTGTCCTGTCTGTTCCTCTCTGTCCTGTCTGTTCCTCTCTGTCCTCGCTGCTCCTCTCTGTTTCTTCTCTGTCCTGTCTGTTCCTCTCTGTCCTGTCTGTTCCTCTCTGTCCTCACTGCTCCTCTCTGTTCCTCTCTGTCCTGTCTGTTCCTCTCTGTCCTCGCTGCTCCTGTCTGTTCCTCTCTGTCCTGTCTGTTCCTCTCTGTCCTGTCTGTTCCTCTCTGTCCTCACTGCTCTTCTCTGTTCTTCTCTGTCCTGTCTGTATCTCTCTGTCCTCTCTGTTCCTCTCTGTCCTCACTGCTCCTCTCTGTTCTTCTCTGTCCTGTCTGTTCCTCTCTGTCCTGTCTGTTCCTCTCTGTCCTCGCTGCTCCTCTCTGTTCTTCTCTGTCATGTCTGTTCCTCTCTGTCCTGTCTGTTCCTCTCTGTCCTCACTGCTCCTCTCTGTCCTGTCTGTTCTTCTCTGTCCTGTCTGTTCTTCTCTGTCCTGTCTGTTCCTCTCTGTCCTGTCTGTTCCTCTCTGTCCTCACTGCTCCTCTCTGTTCTTCTCCGTCCTGTCTGTTCCTCTCTGTCCTCACTGCTCCTCTCTGTTCTTCTCTGTCCTGTCTGTTCTTCTCTGTCCTGTCTGTTCCTCTCTGTCCTCACTGCTCCTCTCTGTTCTTCTCTGTCCTGTCTGTTCCTCTCTGTCCTGTCTGTTTCTCTCTGTCCTGTCTGTTCCTCTCTGTCCTGTCTGTCTTTGTCTCTTTCGGTGTATGTGATTCTTTTCGTCTACGTCTGTCTGTTTCTTTCTGTCAGTTAGTTAACTCTGTCCGGGTGTTTTGTATGTCGGTCTGTAACTCTCTGTCTTTCCTTCACTTCTTGCGTAGCTATACAGTTTCCACGAATGTACCTCCCTCAGACACTACAAAAGACAGAAAAAAGAAGAAGAAAACAATACGCACCTGAAAGTATCAAAAATTTACTTGTCTGGTTTGTATTGTACTCCATGTCAATGTTACTTTACACTTTGTTTTATGTGTTAATTCGTGGGGGCGATACTTTACACTTTGTTTTATGTGTTTATTTGTTTGTTTTATGTGTTTATTCGTGGTGGCGATACTTTACACTTTGTTTGATGTGTTCATTCATGGGCCCCTATTTTTGCCCTGTTTCTAGGAACGCCACAGTCTGTTACATTTTCCCTGTCTTATCTGTCCGAACCCTTTGTCTGTTTTTCACTTAACCGCCTGTCACTTGTCAGACATTACCACACAATCTCTCTCTCTCTTGCTCGCTCACTCTCTCTCTCTCTCTCTCTCTCTCTCTCTCACACACACACACACATGCGCGCGCGCGTGCTCACAAACACACACACACACACACTTACACATACACAAACACACACATGCGCACACATAGAGATACACACTCACACACTCACACACATACACAAACACACACACATGCACACACACACGCGCACAATACCCATGCACATACACGCGCGCGAGAATCGCACACACATGTACAAACACACACATAAAAACAGACATGAACATATACACACACGCACACACGCGCGCGCACCACACACACACACACACACACACACACACACACACACACACACACACACACATGCGGCGCGCGCGCGCGTCCTCGATGCATTTGTTGCTGTTGTTTTTCTTTGTGGATATCGGTAGATTGTGTCTTCGGAGCCCGCTTGCACGTTTATCCACTGCAAGCACCTAGTGTTCGTTACGCTTCACGGGTGTAGTGAGTTATGGTACAGCTCAACAAGCTAAACAAGCGTCTGTGCCAGCTGAAACTTTCCGCCTCTGAGCTCCGTGTGTCTCTTTCAGCCACAGAATTGTGTGGCCACCTTATGGCAGTAAAGCTCCGTGTGTCTCTTGCAGCCACAGAATTGTATGGCCACCTTATGGCAATAAAGCTCCATGTGTCTCAGCCACAGAACTGTATGGCCACCTTATGGCAGTAAAGCTCCGTGTGTCTCTTTCAGCCACAGAACTGTATGGCCACCTTATGGCAATAAAGCTCCGTGTGTCTCTTGCAGCCACAGAATTGTATGGCCACCTTATGGCAGTAAAGCTCCGTGTGTCTCTTTCAGCCACAGAACTGTATGGCCACCTTATGGCAGTAAAGCTCCGTGTGTCTCTTGCAGCCACAGAACTGTATGGCCACCTTATGGCAGTAAAGCTCCGTGTGTCTCTTTCAGCCACAGAACTGTATGGCCACCTTATGGCAGTAAAGCTCCGTGTGTCTCTTTCAGCCACAGAATTGTATGGCCACCTTATGGCAGTAAAGCTCCGTGTGTCTCTTTCAGCCACAGAACTGTATGGCCACCTTATGGCAGTAAAGCTCCATGTGTCTCTTTCAGCCACAGAATTGTATGGCCACCTTATGGCAGTAAAGCTCCGTGTGTCTCTTTCAGCCCACAGAATTGTATGGCCACCTTATGGCAGTAAAGCTCCGTGTGTCTCTTTCAGCCACAGAATTGTATGGCCACCTTATGGCAGTAAAGCTCCGTGTGTCTCTTTCAGCCACAGAATGTATGGCCACCTTATGGCAGTAAAGCTCCGTGTGTCTCTTTCAGCCACAGAACTGTATGGCCACCTTATGCAGTAAAGCTCCGTGTGTCTCTTTCAGCCACAGAACTGTATGGCCACCTTAGGGCAGTAAAGCTCCGTGTGTCTCTTTCAGCCACAGAACTGTATGGCCACCTTATGGCAGTAAAGCTCCGTGTGTCTCTTTCAGCCACAGAACTGTATGGCCACCTTATGGCAGTAAAGCTCCGTGTGTCTCTTTCAGCCACAGAATGTATGGCCACCTTATGGCAGTAAAGCTCCGTGTGTCTCTTTCAGCCACAGAACTGTATGGCCACCTTATGGCAATAAAGCTCCGTGTGTCTCTTTCAGCCACAGAACTGTATGGCCACCTTATGGCAGTAAAGCTCCGTGTGTCTCTTTCAGCCACAGAACTGTATGGCCACCTTATGGCAGTAAAGCTCCGTGTGTCTCTTTCAGCCACAGAACTGTATGGCCACCTTATGGCAGTAAAGCTCCGTGTGTCTCTTTCAGCCACAGAACTGTATGGCCACCTTATGGCAGTAAAGCTCCGTGTGTCTCTTTCAGCCACAGAACTGTATGGCCACCTTATGGCAATAAAGCTCCGTGTGTCTCTTTCAGCCACAGAACTGTATGGCCACCTTATGGCAGTAAAGCTCCGTGTGTCTCTTTCAGCCACAGAACTGTATGGCCACCTTATGGCAGTAAAGCTCCGTGTGTCTCTTTCAGCCACAGAACTGTATGGCCACCTTATGGCAGTAAAGCTCCGTGTGTCTCTTTCAGCCACAGAACTGTATGGCCACCTTATGGCAGTAAAGCTCCGTGTGTCTCTTTCAGCCACAGAACTGTATGGCCACCTTATGGCAGTAAAGCTCCATGTGTCTCTTTCAGCCACAGAACTGTATGGCCACCTTATGGCAATAAAGCTCCATGTGTCTCAGCCACAGAATTGTATGGCCACCTTATGGCAGTAAAGCTCATGTGTCTCTTTCAGCCAAGAATTGTATGGCCACCTTATGGCAGTAAAGCTCCATGTGTCTCTTTCAGCCAGAGAATTGTATGGCCACCTTATGGCAGTAAAGCTCCATGTGTCTCTTTCAGCCAGAGAATTGTATGGCCACCTTATGGCAATAAAGCTCCATGTGTCTCAGCCACAAAATTGTATGGCCACCTTATGGCAGTAAAGCTACATTGTCTCTTCAGCCAGAGAATTGTATGGCCACCTTATGGCAATAAAGCTCATTGTCTCTTTCAGCCAGAGAATTGTATGGCCACCTTATGGCAGTAAAGCTCCGTGTGTCTCTTTCAGCCAGAGAATTGTATGGCCACCTTATGGCAATAAAGCTCATTGTCTCTTTCAGCCAAGAATGTATGGCCACCTTATGGCAATAAAGCTCGAGGAATTCTTTTGTTTGTCAGTCGCTATCTTTGTGTCTGTGTGGTTCATTTTTCGTATTGCTGTGTCCCCTTTTATCATTGTCAACCATTTCGGTTGATCCAACTTTAGATTCTCTTTTACAAGCGTCCTCTCTCCTCCTGTGTGTGTGTGTGTGTGTGTGTGTGTGTGTGTGTGTGTGTGTGTGTGTGTGTGTGTGTGTGCGTGTGTGCGCGCGCGCGCGCGCGCGCACCTGATGACTGTACCTATTAATAGGATGTATTTATTTTGTTCCTTTTGATATGTGCGTTTGCATATCCATATATGACAGTTTTTGGCTTCGTATGCCTGGTTTTTTTCTTTTAACGTTCTTTTTGATTTTGTGGTTTTGTGTGTGTGTGTTTTTAATCCTTGGATGATAAACTAATAGGAATGCTCGCATCAAAACGTGTAGTTTAACTCTTCCCTTGTGGGAACAGTGCAGCTACACTGTCCCTGGAAATTAATATCCGCCCAGTTTTACACATAATTCAGAGCTCGTAACGTAAATTCTTGACAGTAATTGGTGGTTTATTTTAAAGAAAAATTGGCCATTCTCTAGGGCCGACGAACGAGGTCAGTAAAAAGCTTGACCAAAAGGCCCACAGAGAAGGGAAGAGTGGACTGCACTGTGACCTTGATGCTTGAGTACGATTGCAATTGCACCAGATGTTCTTCTTTGTGCTTTTTCGTGTTTGAGGGAATTGTGATCCCACGTGGTGGCATATGTAAAAGTGTACTCAGTCCTGATAGGACTCAGGCAGTAAAGGAACGCACTGGAATGTCCGTTAACAGCAAGTAACTTGTTGTTGTTGTTGTTATTGATTCCAGTCTCCTATGAAACCCTGAAGATGAAAGAAAGCGGCGTCTGGAAAGACAAGTTGACTGACTGCTGCTGATCAGGCGATGACGACAGTCAATTACCGTCCCGCGCACCTGGTCGTCGGCCCATCGCCACCTTGCTGACGTCTTCGTGGCTTCCTTCAGCCAGCTATTGCGGAAGGAAGCGCAGTAATGACATGATTTCTTTAACATTTATGTAATATTTACCATTGATTTTTTTTGCCTGTTGCATTATTAAGAAACGCAGTCGTCAAGCCGACCCGCCAGATGAGAAGATCTAGTCATCGCTGTGGTGTATACTAACAGCAGGTAGAATGAGGGGAGGTTGTAGTCATCGCTGTGGTGTATACTAACAGCAGGTAGAATGAAGGGGAGGTTGTAGTCATCGCTGTGGTGTATACTAACAGCAGGTAGAATGAGGGGAGGTTGTAGTCATCGCTGTGGTGTATACTAACAGCAGGTAGAATGAGGGGGGGTTGTAGTCATCGCTGTGTGTCTACTAACAGCAGGTAGAATGAGGGAGGTTGTAGTCATCGCTGTGGTGTCTACTAACAGGAGGTAGAATGAGGGGAGGTTGTAGTCATCGCTGTGGTGTCTACTAACAGCAGGTAGAATGAGGGGGAGGTTGTAGTCATCGCTGTGTGTCTACTAACAGCAGGTAGAATGAGGGGAGGTTGTAGTCATCGCTTTGGTGTCTACTAACAGCAGGTAGAATGAGGGGGAGGTTGTAGTCATCGCTGTGGTGTCTACTAACAGCAGGTAGAATGAGGGGGAGGTTGTAATCATCGCTGTGGTGTATACTAACAGCAGGTAGAATGAGGGGAGGTTGTAGTCATCGCTGTGGTGTTACTAACAGCAGGTAGAATGAGGGGAGGTTGTAGTCATCGCTGTGGTGTCTACTAACAGCAGGTAGAATGAGGGGAGGTTGTAGTCATCGCTGTGGTGTCTACTAACAGCAGTAGAATGAGGGGGAGGTTGTAGTCATCGCTGTGGTGTCTACTAACAGCAGGTAGAATGAGGGGGAGGTTGTAGTCATCGCTGTGGTGTATACTAACAGCAGGTAGAATGAGGGGAGGTTGTAGTCATCGCTGTGGTGTATACTAACAGCAGGTAGAATGAGGGGAGGTTCTAGTCATCGCTGTGGTGTATACTAACAGCAGGTAGAATGAGGGGGAGGTTGTAGTCATCGCTGTGGTGTATACTAACAGCAGGTAGAATGAGGGAGGTTCTAGTCATCGCTGTGGTGTATATTAACAGCAGGTAGAATGAGGGGAGGTTGTAGTCATCGCTGTGGTGTATACTAACAGCAGGTAGAATGAGAGAAGGTTTGCTTTGTGTTTAAGTGTTGTGAACTTAGTCCTGGTTACACTGAAGCCGTGTGGGTCAACAAGGTCAGCAATGTGTCCTGACCAGGAAGGCTCTCTCCATGAGGCGAAACATTGTGCCAGCATTCCGGGCCCACGTACCGAGATGAAGTGGGACTGAGAGTGTTTGTTTCC
>CM065721.1:1071212-1108712 GCA_033310375.1 Conus canariensis | reverse complement strand
CTGGTCGTTGGTAATTGAACTAATCTTAACCAGTATCTAACTGATTTAACATACGCTCCTATAAATAGGGGATATCGTCTACTTTCACCATACACCATTTTGTTTGATGCATGTAATTGTACATGCATTATACGCTTTGCTGCATAAGTGTGGACCTTTTCCATATGGGCGTTGTCTAACAGACCCCATACCTCTGAAGCATATGTTAGAATTGGTTGTATCTGGGTATCGAATAATTTCCAGAACAAAGCCCCCTCAGTTGAATTCAATCTTTTCATTACTCTCAATATCTCAACGACTCCTCTCTTTCCCTTCCTCCACATTTCCAACCAGCAGCTATTCAAGCTTGATTTCGTAGTGAAAAACATCCCTAGATATTTATAACTATAACTATAATAGTAATGTTGATGATGATGACGATGCTGCTGCTGCTGGTGATGATAGCAACAATAATAACCAGTTACAACAGCAACAGAAAGGGGGAAGTAACTACTATTACAGGTAGCTTGATCTGATTCTCACTTTACCTATCCCTTTCTTGAACACACACACACACACACACACACACACACACACAGGTGACAAAAGACGGCGATAAATAAGCTAGGAATGCCTTGAGGCATTTCAGAGAGAATGCCAGAGGGAAAGAACCATCATCGATTCAGTAACCTGATCACCGCTGCCTGGGCGGGCGGCTCACACTGCCAGGCCCCCGAGGAGGCAGTGCGCTGTATGTAACCTGATCAGCCAGTGCCACAACGATCATGCTGACACTCCCTCTGTTGACACAGCACGTACACCGTATCCAATGACAGCTCTGCAAGCGGCAGTCACCACAGCGGGCTTTGTGTGCACAAACCTCGGTCGAAGGACAACACAGTTGGCTCCACTGACAGCACCCGGTCGTATCGACCACATTGCAGGTTTTCTTTTTCCCTACTAAATACTTCTGATGGCGAAGCTGCAGGAGAATGATGGTACAATAAGCTTAGGTCTGTCAACACTGTATCTTCAAGGTCCATGCCCCACAGAAGATACGAACAATGTTTTGTGTTGAAATTAGCGTGCAACAGATTTGACATACTAAAGATTATGAAGCTGGCCCGTAAATTTGTCACTTTCTTTCAAAGGGGTGCAAGAAATTAAGAGCAATGGCCGTATCCAATCGTTATACAACTTGTGTCATAAATTTCTTTAAAAAAAAAAAAAAAAAAGCAATCAACCAACCAACCAGCCGACCAATCAGCCCACTAACCAACCAATCAAAAAAACAAAAAACAAAAACAAAAAAAAACACAACAACAACACGGTACCTGAAATTAGTACCTTCGCCAAGGTTATACATTCCGCTGCATCCGTTGTTTGTTTATCAGTAAGATCACATAAGAATTACCATGGTGACTAAAGTTAGTCATGGTGGAACTTTGGAATGTGGTCTTTGGATGAACTCATTAAAGTTTGGCGCGGATATACGGCGCGAATCTACAGTGCACATCCGTTGTGGTCATCCGTTCTGCGGATCTGTGGTGTGGGGTTGTTTGATAATCTGTTGTGATAACCTATGGCGCAGATCTGTGGTGTGGGGTTGTATTGATAATCTGTTGTGATAACCTATGGCGCAGATCTGTTGTCATGGCCGAACTATTCCAGGAAGACAATGGTGTATACAGTGTAACAACTTCAAGTCTAAAACAATGGAGGTAGAAGCAGTAACACAAACACTCCACTGGCCCTCATCCACAGACCAATTTAAAACTCAAAAAGCCATGATACTGACTGACTCCATGAACCTACTTCAAACAGTGGAGAGTAGTGGCATTAAGTAATGCGCAGCCTTCCACTGGAGAGACTCCCATGGATTTCCTGCCCAGGATCGTCCTCTACAAGAGTCAACACTCGAGCAATTCCGTTTCTGTTGAGATCTGCAAGGCCTTTAGTGTAAACATTGTACAAAACAGGCTAAAGAGGAGAACCATGAGGTAATCCCATAAGAGATTATAAGGCTCAGAACCAAATCGTAGAATGATGGTTCGCTCCTGATACATCATACATACATCAACACACACGCACACAGACACAGACACACACACACACACACACACACACACACACACACACACGCCGCGCGCCGCGCCGCGCACGCACGCACGCACGCAGCACGCACACACAGAGGAAGGACCAGAAAAGGAAAGGCATGCTGATCCACATGGCCTCTCACTCAGCAACAGTCCAACACCACAGCGCACCAGACATCCACCCCGATCCCTTCCTTCGTATCCCCATTCCTCTCGTACCAAAGGAAAGAGACTAAAGCTTCCGCAAGTTTTCTCTCCACCTTATACAGTCACAAAACGAGACAATTGAATATTTATTATCAACTTAACTGTTCACTGTTACCCTCCCCTCCCGTCCCCTCCCCCCCCCCCCCAAAAAAAAAAAAAAAAAGAAAAAAAAAAGTAAAGGTCTCTATAACATGCTATCCATTCTCAACCAGCAAACAATTCATTGTTGCAGTCAACAAATTTGCGCTCCAGGAGAAAACTATGCACGTATTTGAATCACAATACGATTCCCTCCAGCATGTGAAATGAAAACCTGGGGCTTTTCGTAATACCATGCCTGAATAAAGACAAGTTTTAGTTTCATCTGCTACATTTCAAGACCACACAGCACACAGTTCACAGCTGATGGATAAATGAGTTCCAGTTTCAGTTTCGAGATGTTAGTGCTTGCGGACTAGTCCATATACGCTACACCACATCTGCTAAGTTCAAAACCACACTACGCACGATTTATAGCTGATAGATAACTGAATCAATGACTGACATGAGAGAATTTAAGAGGAGGGTCTCATGGCGAAGATTTAAAAGATGTTTGACTTGCACTGGTCAGGCCTTGGGTACCAACCAAACGTTGTCTGTGCTATTATAATCATTCATTGATGTGTCTTCTGTGTGTGTGTTGTGTGTTGTGTGTGTGGCTCGGCCGTGGTGTGTGTGTTTGTGTGTGTGTGTGTGTGTGTGTGTGTGTGTGTGTGTGTGTGTGTGATCTGTTGTCTTGTCTGAGCATATTCTGCATACAGATGTGCGCTTGTTGTAAATACAATAATATGTATTGTGCCTAGTACATGGTATACACGCATGTGTGTGTGTGTGTGTGTTGTGTGTGGTGTGTGTGTGGTGTGTGTGTGTGCGTGTGCATGTGAGTCGTGTACGTACACCTGCTGTGTGTGGTGGGTGTGCGTGTGTACGTCACGTGCCACGGGCACGCGCGAAGAAATGTTCGGTTTATGACGTAGTTATCATACATAGTGACAACAACAACAACCAACAACACACACACACACACACACAACACACACACACCACACACACACACCCCACAGTACACACACACCACAGTACACACACACCACACACACACACACACACACACACACACACACACAACACCACACACAACGCACACACAACACACATAAACATCGACATCTATGTACTCTCCACTTTACACACCTGCATCGCTTGATTGCTTCACACGTACCAGTGCACTACAGTAAAAAAAAAGTGAGTCCTGCGAGATTTAAAGTCTTATCTGAATTGACGTGTTTGGTGATTTGTGTCTGCCATTGGTAAGTCAGGGCGGTGTCACACAGTGAAGCAAACTGGTTGAACAATCTAGGAAGACAATGATGCATCCGGTTAACAACTTCAAGTCTAGCAATAGAGGTGGAGGTAGTGACACAAGCACTCCACTGGCTTTCAACCACAGCCCAGCATAGAATTCGACAAGCCATGACACTGACTGATTCCATGAGCCTGCTTCAGAAAGTGGAAAGTGGAATGGGAAGCCCTGGTCGGTATGAATCATTGTGCAGCCTTCCACTGGACAGACTTATATGGACTTACATGCCCAGGACATGCAGGTGTTTTAGGAAATGAGAGAGCAGACACATTGGCAGGCAAGGCAACGATAAGAACTAGATTGCAGCTTGACCGATGTGATGTGATAAGAAATCTGCAGAATCACCTCAACAAAGAAAATGAAAGTCGCTAGACCATAGACCATTTTTTTACCTCAACATGAAGAGAGGAAGTGGCCGCACATCCACACCATACACCTAATGTCCGCGCATAACACGTAAGATATGTTGGTGGTTATCATCATTATGGTAGGTCTTGTCGTCACTAAATTACCATCATCATCATTGTTGTCATTATCATTATTATTATCATTATCATTGTTGTTGTTGTTGTTATAAGTAGTAGTAGTAGTAGTAGTATAGTAGTAGTAGTAGTAGTAGTAGCAGTATAGTAGTAGTAGTAGTAGATTCTTGTTGTCAATAAATTGTCACCATCATATAGTAGTAGTAGTAGTAGTAGCAGTAGTAGTAGTAGTATTCTTGTTGTCAATAAATTGTCACCATCATCATTATTGTCATTACTATTGTTATTGTTGTTGTTGTGGTGGTGGTGGTAGTAGTAGTAGTAGTAGTAGTAGTAGCAGCAGCAGCAGCAGCAGCAGCAGCATAGTAGTAGCAGTAGTAGTAGTAGTAGCAGTAGTAGTAGTAGTATTCTTGTTGTCAATAAATGTCACCATCATCATTATTGTCATTACCATGTTATGTTGTTGTTGTTGTGTGGTGGTGGTAGTAGTAGTAGTACAGCAGCAGCAGCAGCAGCAGCAGCAGTAGTATAGTAGTAGTAGTATGAGTAGTATATGTATAGTTGTGATTGTTATTATAGTGTCGCTGTTCTTTATTGATCAAGCAGAGGAAACTACATTCACGTCCCAAAACAACCAACCAACCAACCAACCAGCCTCACTCCCCACCCCACCCAACTCTTACCCCTCCACACGAAAAAAAAAAAAGAAAGAGAATATTCTTCCGACGACCAGAAACTAGATAAACTTGGTCGCTACGCACACATTTCCAGATACTCTGGAGCTCATTAGAATCATCCTCATCCGCTGTTGTTATTGGTATTGTCATCATCATCATCATTGCTGTCGGTATCCTCAGTTTTTTTTTCTTTCTTAAACATGCCGGATCATCATTCGATATGGCACGGACGTACTATTATCCGAGCACAAGCCTGCATGCCAGAGCAGATGCTTCTGGCCATAAAAAGAATGACTACACGCTGGAAAAATGACACGTTTACGCGAGGGGAATAATTGATTTAATGGGGAAAAAAAAACTGAGAGAGAGAGAGAGAGAGAGAGAGAGAGAGAGAGAGAGAGAGAGAGAGAGAGAGAGAGAGAGAGAATACCATGACAGCGCCACGTCATCAAAAGTGGGAGTTGTCTTCTCCTGTTGCTCTTGGGGGCTGTTTGCTGGTTCGCTGTGCGGGCTCAGTGTCAGTTGTCTTCTTGGTGGGACAGGGTGGTTTTCAGGGCGAAGGCCGTGAATGGAGCAGTTAGAAGGTAACACTCTCTGTTGTCTTTTTTTCTTTGTCTGTCGCTTTGTTGTCTTTGTTTGCCTGTGGGTTCCGTTAGAAAGGCAGTCCTTTTTGTGTGTGAATTTTTTTTTTACCGAGTGCATGAGTATGTCGGTCTCTCTCTCTCTCTCTCTCTCTCTCTCTCTCTCTCTCTCTCTCTCTCTCTCTCTCTCTCTCTGTCCTTGTCTCTCCCTCTCTGTCTGTCTGTCTGTCTGTCTCTCTCTCTTAGTCTTTAACACTTTCCCTCTAGCGAGTTTGCTTTACAATGAATCTCTCTCTCTCTCTGTCTCTCTCTGTCTCTGTCTCTGTCTCTCTCTCTCTCTCTCTCTCTCTCTCTCCCCTCTCTCTCTCAGCGTTTAACACTTTCCCTCTCATGTGATTGCAAAAAAGATAAAGATCACACCGTTGTAATTTACGAGTTTGCTTTGAAAAGAATCTCTCTCTCTCTCTCTCTCTCTCTCTCTCTCTCTCTCTCTCTCTCTCTCTCTTTATTTATTTGTTGATTGATCGATCGATCTGTCTGTCTGTCTGTCTATCTGTCTATCTATCTGTATATCCATATGTATATCCATCTATGCACAATGAAAACTGTTTAATTTCAAGGGCCCAGGGATATCTGATCGACTAAAAATTATCCGATCTTCAAATTGTCAGATCTTTGCGTAATATCAGTTCAAGTCTTTTACTTGCTCTGGCATGAAATCGAAATTAAGCGATCAAATCACAATGAGACAAATTTCATTAAGCAAAGTTTTTTTGTTCCCATATTGAGTTATATGTTTAAACAAGTATTTTTTTTCGACATTTGTTGCGTGAATTCCATCATGTATAGTATAGCTAGAGAGTCACAGAAACACTGTCCTAAACGATTTCCCAGTGTCGTATGCTACCCTTTGAAAGAAAACATGAAATTAGAAAATGTGTTTGTTTTGCAGTTCGGTATAATGACTATGGTTCTTCCTTCTTGAAAAGTAATGGTCCATACACATAGTCTGTACATATTACTTTGATACACATGCATGAATGCATGTGCAACACTACCACACTGTATACAACTCTATTACTCATAAAATTCTAAGGGCTGTTTGATTAAATTAATATGTCTTGTTAATTGTGGTACGTGTATCAGTTATCACGTGAGTTTTTTTCGTAGCAGGATATGGCGGTGATATTGAGGAGTAGCAGGATATGGCGGTGATATTGAGGTGTAGCAGGATATGGCGGTGATATTGAGGTGTAGCAGGATATGGCGGTGATATTGAGGTGTAGCAGGATATGGCGGTGATATTGAGGAGTAGCAGGATATGGCGATGATATTGAGGAATAGCAGGATATGGCGGTGATATTGAGTGGCGGTGATATTGAGGTGTAGCAGGATATGGCGGTTATATTGAGGAGTAGCAGGTTATGGCGGTGATATTGAGGAGTAGCAGGATATGGCGGTGATATTGAGGTGTAGCAGGATATGGCGGGTATATTGAGGAGTAGCAGGATATGGCGGTGATATTGAGGAATAGCAGGATATGGCGGTGATATTGAGTGGCGGTGATATTGAGGTGTAGCAGGATATGGCGGTGATATTGAGGTGTAGCAGGATATGGCGGTGATATTGAGGAGTAGCAGGATATGGCGGTGATATTGAGGAATAGCAGGATATGGCGGTGATATTGAGTGGCGGTGATATTGAGGTGTAGCAGGATATGGCGGTGATATTGAGGAGTAGCAGGATATGGCGGTGATATTGAGGAGTAGCAGGATATGGCGGTGATATTGAGGAGTAGCAGGATATGGCGGTGATATTGAGGTGTAGCAGGATATGGCGGTGATATTGAGGAGTAGCAGAATATGGCGGTGATATTGAGGAGTAGCAGGATATGGCGGTGATATTGAGGTGTCTGAGAGTAGTTCGTAGCGAGAAGATACATCTTGCACGTGCATCTTTTAATCTTTCTCTGATATTGAGGTGTCTGAGAGTAGTTCATGGCGAGAAGATACATCTTGCACGTGCATCTTTTGTTTCTCTGATGACGTATTGGCCCCAGTATGAAATGAAGAAATGCAAGGAGCATGTTTAAGAAACAGAGGGACTATGAAAACTGCATGTGTAACAATATTTCTTTTCAATCTGTCACAGTCCTTTCTGCTGTGTACAAGTATTTCTTTTCATCTGTCACAGTCACTTTCTGCATGTGTAACAAGTATTTCTTTTCAATCTGTCACAGTCACTTTCTGCATGTGTAACAAGTATTTCTTTTCAATCTGTCACAGTCACTTTCTGCATGTGTAACAAGTATTTCTTTTCAATCTGTCACAGTCACTTTCTGCATGTGTAACATGTATTTCAATCTGTCCAGTCACTTGCATGGTAACAAGTATTTCTTTTCAATCTGTCACATTCACTTTCGGGAAATAATCTTGATCAAGGCAACGGCATTGTTATCAGGTCCCCACTTCCACAATAAGCATGGATGACGCATCGAAAAATTGGAAGGAAACCTTTATTTTCGGGAAACCGTAGCAACATTATTGCTCAATAGTCAGCAACTACTGCCAGGAACTTACTACAGAGGAATCACAAGATCCTCCTGCACACAAACGTATCTGTGTATAATTTGTGTGCAATTTTATCGTTATAAGAAAAGCATATGCGGCCTAGTATATTTCAAATCAGCATGTACCCTCGAAGACAAAATGAAATATTCAAGCAGTGGTTCATAACCACTTATAAATCGTTTTGTCGTTGTTATCATCTTCATTATTACTGTCATTATTATTATTATCATATCATAATTATCACATTATTATCATTATTGTTATTGTTATGATGATGATGGTGATGATGATGATGATGAGTAGTAGTAGTAGTAGTAGTAGTAGTAGTAGTAGTAGTGTTGCTATTGTTGTTATTGTTGATTAATAACAACTATGTCATTTTTTAAACAGTCATTCCCCACAAGTTATTAAATGCACACACACGCACGCGCACACACACACACACACACACACACACACACACACACACACACACACACACACACACACACACACACATGCACGCACGGACGCACGCACACACACTTTGGTTGTGTCCTCCAGATTACTTTGATAAGTGGGTTACTTCCATCTGCTGGTTGTTTATTGTGTTCCGTTAGACAGTTATGACCTCTGTTAACTTTGATGCTTGGGTTCATTTCCTCCTCGGATTGTCTAATGTTATTGTCAGTAAAGTAATGTCCTTCATATTATTTGGATAAATGCATATTTTTTCCTGCTAATTGTTGAATGTTTTTCTTAATAGAATAATCTCCTCCATATTATTTTCATAACTGGGTTACTTTCCTCTGCTGGTTGATTAATATATTATTTAAAAAGGTGGCGTCCTTCACATTTCTTTGAGAAGAGGATAAGTTTCCTGTGATCATCGTTTCTGGCGTTTGTCAGAAAAGTGATGTCCTTCAATTTTCTGTTATAAAAGCCTTAGATTCCTCCGCTCGTCGTGTTTTAGTACATTCTGAATGAGGTGAATGTCCTCATACTACTTTGAGGTTAGGTGAATAAGGTGAATGTCCTCATTACTTTGAGGTTGGGTGAATAAGGTGAATGTCCTCATATTACTTTGAGGTTAGGACTAGTTTCTTTTTATGTCATAGCTTCTTGTGGTTATGCATAAAGTGGTAGTCTTCAAATGACTGTGATAGTAGGATGGCTTTTTTACCCATCGTCATTTAGAGTGTTCCTAAAAACTGATGCCTTTTTATTTGATTTTTGTTACATGATTATAATGCGTCCCTTGTAGTTTATGACACACATTGTTTACTGTGTTCCCCAATAAAGTCATGTACTCCGTGTCACTTTGATGACAGGACAGGTTGCCTTCTCTCAACGTTGATTGTGTTCCACAGTAAAGTGACGTGATTCACATTAACGTGATAATAGGATTACTTGCCCATGCTGTTCACGATGTCTTTGATTGTATTCTTCAGAGCAGTGATGTTTTCATATTACTTTGACAATAGCATTGCATTCCTTGCCTAATCGTTTATTACGTTCGTGAGTGAAGTAATGTCTTTATATTACTTTGACAATAGCGTTGTATTCCTTGCCTGATCGTTTATTACGTTCTGAGTGAAGTGATGTCTTCATGTTACTTTGACAATAGCACTGCATTCCTTGCCTGGTCGTTTATTACGTTCTGAGTGAAGTGATGTCTTCATGTTACTTTGACAATAGCACTGCATTCCTTGCCTGGTCGTTTATTACGTTCCGAGTGAAGTGATGTCTTCATGTTACTTTGACAATAGCACTGCATTCCTTGCCTGGTCGTTTATTACGTTCTGAGTGAAGTGATGTCTTCATGTTACTTTGACAATAGCACTGCATTCCTTGCCTGGTCGTTTATTACGTTCTGAGTGAAGTGATGTCTTCATGTTACTTTGACAATAGCACTGCATTCCTTGCCTGATCGTTTATTACGTTCTGAGTGAAGTGATGTCTTCATGTTACTTTGACAATAGCACTGCATTCCTTGCCTGATCGTTTATTACGTTCTGAGTGAAGTGATGTCTTCATGTTACTTTGACAATAGCACTGCATTCCTTGCCTGGTCGTTTATTAAGTTCTGAGGAAAGTAATGTGTTTTCATATTACTTTGACAATAGCGTTGTATTCCTTGCCTGATCGTTTATTACGTTCTGAGTGAAGTAATGTCTTTATATTACTTTGACAATAGTGTTGTATTCCTTGCCTGATCGTTTATTACGTTCTGAGTGAAGTAATGTCTTTACATTACTTTGACAATAGTGTTGTATTCCTTGCCTGATCGTTTATTACGTTCTGAGTGAAGTGATGTCTTCATGTTACTTTGACAATAGTGTTGTATTCCTTGCCTGATCGTTTTTACGTTCTGAGTGAAGTAATGTCTTTATATTACTTTGACAATAGTGTTGTATTCCTTGCCTGATTGTTTATTACGTTCATGAGTGAAGTAATGTGTCTTCATGTTTCTTTGTTATTAGCGTTGTATTCCTTGCCAAATCGTTTATTACGTTCTTGAGTGAAGTAATGTTTTTATATTACTTTGACAATAGCATTGAATTCTTTGATTGGTCGTTTACTAAGTTCCTGAGGAAAGTAATGTGTTTTCATATTACTTTGCCAATAGCATTGCATGTTTTGCCTAATCGTTTATTACTTCCTGAGTGAAGTAATGTCTTTATATTACTTTGACAATAGCATTGCATTCCTTGGCTGAGATTCTCGGTGAAGTGATGTCTTCATATTACTTTGCCAATAGCATTGCATTCCTTGGCTGATCGTTTACTAAGTTCCTCAGTGAAGTGATGTCCGACATATTCATTTGATAATAGCATTGCATTCCTTGGCTGATCGTTTATTAAGATCCTCAGTGAAGTGATGTCCGACATATTCCTTTGATAATAGCATTGCATTCCTTGGCTGATCGTTTACTAAGTTCCTCAGTGAAGTGATGTCCGACATATTCATTTGACAATAGCATTTCACCCTCATGTGATCGTTCGCTTCATTCCTCAGTAAACTGACGTGTTTTGTTGTACTTTTGGTAATAATGTGAGTTCATACACTTGTTAATAGTGACGTTTTTTTTCTTGCCCCATCTTGTTTTGCGTTCCAATGTACTTAAGATAGTTTCTTCTGCTCGTCGTTTCTGTCCATTTGGTCAATGATTATTCGAGTAAACCATGCAGATTTAAAATGAATATGCAAATTACAAGTATATGATAAATCAGTAAGAAATATCATTTTCATGGTTAAATCTATACCTTTTTTGTCCATCTCCTTGTACTAATGCATGTTTTGATGTTATGCATGTGGGTATGTGTACATAGAAGTGTGTGTGCGTGTGTGTGTGTGTGTGTGTGTGTGTGTGTGTGTGTGTGTGTGTGTGTGTGTGTGTGTGTGTGTGTGTTTCTCTCTCGCTTCCCTTCCCCTCTCTCTTTCTCACTCCTTGTCTATGTACATATGATTAAATAGATGCACGTATGTATGGCTGTATTCGTGCTTGTAAAATTGCATGTATATATGTGTTGAATGCATGTGTAGTGTGTATATTTGTGCGCGTGCGTGCGTGCGTGCGCACGTGCGTGCGTGCGTGTGTGTGTGTGTGTGTGTGTGTGTGTGTGTGTGTGTGTGTGCGTGCGTGTGTGTGTGCGTGTGTGTGTGTGTGTATGTGTGTGTGTGTGTGTGTGTGTGTGTGTGTGTGTGTGTGTGTGTGTGTGCGTGCATGCGTGCGTGCGTGCTCGCATACATGTAGGCACGAACACTAGTCAAAATAGAATTATCTTTATTGAGGGTTAAGGAATAATCTTCAAGGCTTTTTTTTTAATCTTATTCTCACAACTAACAACAGCAGCAGCAACAACACAATAATACTAATACCACTACTAATCAAACACTACTGCTACCACCACCACCACCACTTCCACCATTCCACCACCACCACCACCACCACCACCACCTCCACCACCACCACTACTACTACTACTACTACTGATATTAAAGATGGTGATGATGATGATAAATAGTGATGATGACAATAACAACAATGATAATTAATATTATGATAATAACAATAGTAATATTAATGATGATGATGATGATAACAACAGCGACAACAACAACAATAATGATAATAATGATAATGATGATGATAATAATAATAATAAAGAAGAAGAAGAAGAAGAAGAAGAAGAAGAAGAAGAAAAGATGGAAACTATTTTGAAATAATGCATATAAGGAATTCCAAATACCAAGTTATCGAAACACTGAAAACTCCTCATGTCTGTCAAACCCAAGTGTGTAGATAATTACAGTTAACATTCTGATGAACGTATTGTAACATAGCAGATTCGGCATATCCAGAACTTGGATAATGACACACGCACGCCGCGCGCAACACACCACACACAACACACACACACACACACACACACACACAGACACACACAACACACACACACACACACACACACACACACACACACACACACACACACACACCGCGTGATAGAGACACAGAGAGAGAGAGAGAGAGAGAGAGAGGAGAGAGAGAGAGAGAGAGAGAGAAGAAGAGAGAGAGAGAGAGAGAGGGAGAGACAGAGACAGATAAAGATGGAGTTGGGGAGGGCCCTCCAAAGAGTGGGTAAGATATGCACGCATTATAAACCTAACGTCCAAACATCATGCCATTTGATGGTTGTGTGTGCTGTTGTTGACAGGGTAAGATATGCACACATTTACGTCATGATAAACATAACGTGCAAACATGATGCCATGTGACGGTTGCGTGTGTTGTTGTTGACAGGGTAAGATATGCACACATTATAAACCTAACGTCCAAACATAATGCCATCTGATGGTTGTGTGTGTTGTTGACAGAGTAAGATATGCTCACATTTACGTCACGATAAACCTAACGTCCAAACATGATGCCATTGATGGTTGTGTTGTGTTGTTGACGGGTAAGATATGGTCATGATAAACTAACGTGCAAACATATGCCAATGTGGTGTGTGTGTTGTGACAGGGTAAGATATGCAACCATTATAAACCTAACGTCCAAACATAATGCCACATAATGGTTGTGTGTGTTGTTGTTGACAGGGTAAGATATACCACATTTACGTCATGATAAACCTAACGTCCAAACATAATGCCATTGATGGTTGTGTGTGTTGTTGTTGACAGGGAAGATATACACACATTTACGTCATGATAAACCTAACGTCCAACATAATGCACATATGGTTGTGTGTGTTGTTGACGGGTAAGATATCACACATTTACGTCATGATAAACCTAACGTCCAAACATATGCCATTGATGGTTGTGTGTGTTGTTGTTGACAGGGTAAGATATGCACACATTTACGTCATGATAAACCTAACGTCCAAACTTGATGCCCTATGGTGTGGTGTGTGACCGGGTAAGATATGCCACACATTTACGTCATGATAAACTAACGTCCAACATGATGCCATTACGTTGGTGTGTTGTTTGACAGTAGTCACGCCTCCAAGTCCTGGTTGTCCTGACAACTTTCAGCACTCTTCCGGTCGTCTGCCACTCCTGTCCCAGTAGCTGCCTCCAGCGGTCGGCCAAAAAAGTTGTTCCACTTCAGAAAAGTGCGGGATCATTTTTTTTGGGTGGGAATCATGTTTTGAGTGCTCTTTTCCTCCTTCACTTTCACCTGCACGCGGGCGCGTGCTTAAACTCAATACATATACAGCACACCACCCAACACGTACACAAATACAGCGCATATAGGCGCGCGCGCGCACACACGCACAACAAACAAACAAAAACAAACACACACGCACAACACCCCCCCCCCCACCACCACCACCAAAACCACCATCCACCACACTACACATACATACATGACACACACACACACACACACACACACACACACACACACACACGCACACACACATACACACACACACTACACACACACACACATACACACACACGGACACACACACGACACACACACACACACACACACACACACACACACACACACACACACACACACACACACACGCATGCACACACGCACACACGCGTACGCGTAAGTAAGCTCACTGTTATGTGCGCAACCTCGTATGCACGCACGAGCGCGCATATACACGCACACGCAGTCATCGATGCACTCACTCGGTGCGCGCGTGCGCGCGCGCACACACAAACACATGCACACACCCACACAAACAAACATACATACACTAACGCAGATGCACACAAGGACGCACGCACACACCACACCACACATGCATACATGGACACACACACGCACACACACACACACAGAAAAGCGCACGCGCGCGCGCGCACGCACGCACACACACACACACACACACACACACACACACACACACACACACACACACACACACACTCACACACACACACACACACACACACATGCACGCATGTACAGAGTACAACACAGCACAGCATTGTAAAACAAAACTCCACTCAGCACAACCCAGGACAGCACAGCAAGGTTCATTCTGTACAACAAGGCAGCACAGTAGAACACAGCACAACACAGCACAGCAAGGTTCATTCTACACACACCAAGGCAGCACAGGTAGAACCGCAGCACAGCACAGCAAGGTTCATTGTACACACCAAGGCAGCACAGTAGAACACAGCACAACACAGCACAGCAAGGTTCATTCTACACACCAAGGCAGCACAGTAGAACGCAGCACAGCACAGCAAGGTTCATTCTGTACAACAAGGCAGCACAGTAGAACACAGCACATCACAGCACAGCAAGGTTCATTCTACACACCAAGGCAGCACAGTAGAACACAGCACAGCACAGCACAGCAAGGTTCATTCTACACACCAAGGCAGCACAGTAGAACGCAGCACAGCACAGCAAGGTTCATTGTACACACCAAGGCAGCACAGTAGAACACAGCACATCACAGCACAGCAAGGTTCATTCTACACACCAAGGCAGCACAGTAGAACACAGCACAGCACAACACAGCAAGGTTCATTCTACATACCAAGGCAGCACAGTAGAACACAGCACAACACAGCAAAGTTCATCCTGCACAACAAGGCAGCACAGTAGAACACAGCACAGCACAGCACAGCAAAGTTCATTCTGTACAACAAGGCAGCACAGTAGAACACAGCACAGCACAACACAGCAAGGTTCATTCTACATACCAAGACAGCACAGTAGAATACAGCACAGCACAGCACAGCACAACACAGAAAGGTTCATTCTACACACCAAGGCAGCACAGTAGAACACAGCACAGCACAGCACAGCAAGGTTCATTCTACACACCAAGACAGCACAGTAGAACACAGCACAGCACAGCACAGCACAGCAAGGTTCATTCTACACACCAAGACAGCACAGTAGAACACAGCACAGCACAGCACAGCACAGCAAGGTTCATTCTACACGCCAAGACAGCACAGTAAACACAGCACAGCACAGCACAGCACAGCACAGCACAGCAAGGTTCATTCTACACAAGTTAGCTCAGTAGAACAGAGCACAGCACAGCAAGGCATCATTCTACACAACAAGGCAGCACTGTAGAACACAGTACAGCACAGCAAGGTTCATTCTACACAACAAGGCAGCACAGTAGAACACAGCACAGCACAGCACAGAAAGGTTCATTGTTCACACCAAGGCAGCACAGTATAACGCAGTACAGTACAGCAAAGTTCATTCTACACAACAAGGCAGCACAGTAGAACACAGTACAGCACAGCAAAGTTCATTCTACACACCAAGGCAGCACAGTAGAACACAGTACAGTACAGCAAAGTTCATTCTACACAACAAGGCAGCACATTAGAACACAGTACAGTACAGCACAGCACAGCACAGCAAGGTTCATTGTACACACCAAGGCAGCACAGTAGAACACAGTACAGCACAGCAAAGTTCATTCTACACAACAAGGCAGCACAGTAGAACACAGTACAGTACAGCAAAGTTCATTCTACACAACAAGGCAGCACAGAAGAGATACACACCACAGCACAGCAAAGTTCATTCTACACAACATGGCAGCATAGTAGAGGTACACGCCACAGCACGCCTGCAAAGCGCACAGCCTCAATGACCATTCTATGTCTGTCCCTCCAAGCAGCCAGCCCGTGTCCGCCACAGCACTGACCGGCAGGAGGAAACCCCAACGACCCCTGATGACCTTGTTGTCCGAACTGTCCCGTGCCCTGCTGGACGAATGGCTGTCCACTGGCCCTCTCCTGAAGACCTCTCCCACAAACTGGCACCGCAGCAGCCGTCTGCTGGCCATCTTCAACCGTCGGACCCCCACCGCTGTGGAAATAGACTACAGAATCGCCACATTTCGCAGCTTCTTTACCAATACTTCCACACATTACAGAGGCTTCCGGTTCGGCGATGGACGGACATTTCATGATGGCAGTGGTAGAGGATGGCTTTTTCATGCCGTGTTCGGCGTTCGTGTGAAGAAGAAAACAGGTGACACTAATCTGTGGTTTGCCTAGCATGTAGAAATCGGCTTTAGTCGACATGAAGACACAAGGCCAGGAAAGTTTGGAGAACATAAGCATCCATACTGTGAACCTGACTTAAAAAAAAAAGAAAATGGCTTGACCAGTGATGCTGTTACTCTCTTCCTGTGCAAAGCTGGGACGAGATGAGCCAGGTTTTCCTAGAAAGTGTTTCTGGTCAAAGGATGGCGAATAGTATGCAAAGGAAGGGGTGTTAAAAAGAGACAATGTGAAACGCATCGTGTGTGTGTGTGGTGTGTGTGTGTGTGTGTGTGTGTGTGTGTGTGTGTGTGTGTGTGCGTGGGTGCATGCGTGCGTGCGTGTGCGTTTTCGTGTGTGTGTGTGTGTGTGAGTGTGTGTGTGTGTGTGTGTGTGTGTGTGTGTGTGTGTGTGTGTGTGTAAAGATACAGACACAATTTTTTGTGGACGTAATTGTGATCAGATTTTTTTTTATCTGGACCTTGTTAACGCGAGAGACAGTGGACGCCAAGGGACGCAGCACACGATCATGAACAGCATTACGACATGCCCCTCATGAACAGCATTACGACATGCCCCTCATGAACAGCATTACGACATGCCCCTCATGAACAGCATTACGACATGCCCCACATGAACAGCATTACGACATGCCCCACATGAACAGCATTACAACATGCCCCTCATGAACAGCATTACGATATGCCCCACATGAACAGCATTACGACATGCCCCACATGAACAGCATTACGACATGCCCCACATGAACAGCCTGACATGGTCATCAATGTCCCGATTTGTATGGTTTGACATGCCCCACATGAACAGCCACATAAACAGCCTGACATGGTCATCAATGTCCCGACTTGTATGGTTTGACATGCCCCACATGAACTGTCTCACAGGGTCATCAATGTCCCGATTTGTATGGTTTGCCATGCCCCACATGAACACCCTCACAGGGTCATCAATATCCCGAGTTGTATGGTTTGATATGCCCCACATCAGCAGCCTCACAGCGTCATCAATATCCCGATTTGTATGGTTTGACATGCCCTTCATGAACAGCTTCATAGGGTCATCAATATCCCCATTTGTATGGTTTGACATGCCCCACATGAACAGCCTCACAGGGTCATCAGTATCCCGATTTGTATGGTTTGACATGCCCCACATGAACAGCCTCACAGGGTCATCAGTATCCCGATTTGTATGGTTTGACATGCCCCACATGAACAGTCTCACAGGGTCATCAGTATCCCGATTTGTATGGTTTGCCCCACACAGACCTACAGTGTCACTTCTATTTGACGTGAGTCTGTGTCACTGTCCATGTCGTCCTCTCCACCTGTAGCAGCCCGAGTCCTGTCAGTGGCAGAGAAGATTCCGTCTTCTTCTCTGGTTTCCAGCCCTGTCTGTGACCTAGTCTATTGTCAGAACGCAGGCCTGTCTGTGACCTAGTCTATTGTCGGAACACAGGCCTGTCTGTGACATAGTCTATTGTCGGAACACAGGCCTGTCTGTGACCTAGTCTATTGTCGGAACACAGGCCTGTCTGTGACCTAGTCTATTGTCGGAACACAGGCCTGTCTGTGACATAGTCTATTGTCGGAACACAGGCCTGTTTGTGACCTAGTCTATTGTCGGAACACAGGCCCGCCAGTGGCAGAGAACACCCCATCTCTCTGGTTTCCAGCCCTGTCTGTGACATAGTCTATTGTCGGAACACAGGCCCGCCAGTGTGGGACCTCCTTTGCTGTTACAGCATCGGTAGTGAGGTCTGCTCCGTGTCTGTACATGCGGTTTAGTGATGGTTTAAAAAATGATTTCAAAAGACATCAATCTTTTCCGTTTTCTTTTTTTTCCTTTTTGTTTTGTTTTGCTTTGGCGGTAACAGTGTTCCTTTTAGTTTTGGATTTATGTATACACATCGGCTCATTTTGTATTTCTCTCTCTCTCTCTCTCTCTCTCTCTCTCTCTCTCTCTCCCCCTCTCTCTCTCTCTCTGCGTGAATGTGTGTGTGTGTGTGTGTGTGTGTGTGTGTGTGTGTGTGTGTGTGTGTGTGTGTGTGCGCGCGCGCGCGCGCCCGTTTATGTGTGTTGCATGTGCGGAGGATGTGGAAGGAGGTTGGAAGAGCGTTCTATGTTAATTTGTGTGCATGCATTTGCATGAAGGGGCCATTGTACGTTCATTCCTGTCCATGCATGGATGTTGTGGGTCTTTGAATATGATTCGTTGTCTGAACTTGATCCAATGTTTCTCAATGTCACTCACGTCCACATGATGCAAAGCGTGAATCATTGCGTTTTTCAATGTTGTTGATCACTTTTACACTGTTCTGTATCATTGCACCATTTCTAACTTGAACGTGACCTCTGAATTTCAGAAGTATCCATATACACTTCTCTTGTTTCTAGTTCCAAAGAGGGACTCGTAATGTGCAACACATCACAGACCCCCTTCAGCTCATACTTTCAGAGATGCGTGTATATGCTATTCTTCTTTTGCTCACGATGCCAGAATTATTTCATGTTTTGTTCCAGATTTTGAAATGTCCTCACTCTGATTTCTTTCATGATTTAAAAGGTGTCTCAGACCGCCTATGGCTCTTGGTCTCCGGTATGTCTTCATCACTTTCTTCATGTTCATGATTGTACAAATGCCTTCAAATCACACTTTACTTCACAGTCTGATTGCATAAATTTCCAGGTTGTTATCCGTTTCCAGGCATCCATTCCCATATCTCTTCTGCTCATGATTTCATGCATTGCAACTCTATGTTATTATGTTTGAGATGTTGTTCTTATCCCTTGATTCCAGAAACTGCAGCACTTACCATCCTCTTCTGTGCAATATCAAGCGTCTTCCTCTTTCATCTTTGTCAACATCTCTACCCACGCTTGCCAATGATTGGTGAATTTCTGCAGACCATTCATGACTATGATTGCAGAAAGTTCTGCACACCAATCCAATGTCTAAGATTCCAGATATTGCCGCTAACTATACTCTTGAAAAAATTCTGCAGTTCAGTCGTGACTTCAGTTTTTCTGAAAATTCTGCGGACCATTCTCATATGATTCCAGGCATGTCTGCAGACCATTTGCATGATGTCGGACTTATCTGCAGACTATTCTCTTACTCACGATACCAGATAAAGATCATAGTCGTGGTGCCAGAGACTTTTTTCAGACCTTGCCTTTGCCGATGGTTCCTGACGAGTCCTCAGGCGCGTCCGTCAGCTGTGACTCCCATCACTTCGTTCTACTTTCCATATTCTTCACTCCAGATACGGCTGCAATGTCCGCTGTGGACTATGTAAATAACACAACATTTGATTTGTCATGCGATTCAAAAGCACAACTCTCTCTGTCTCCGTCTCTCTGTCGCTGTCTCTCTCCGTCTCTGTCTGTCTGTCTGTCTGTCTGTCTGTCTGTCTCTCTCTCTCTCTCTCTCTCTCTCTCTCAATCCCCCCCTTCTCTCTCTCTCCTCTGTGTGTGTGTGTGTGTGTGTGTGTGTGTGTGTGTGTGTGTGTGTGTGTGTGTGTGTGTGTGTGTGCTCGACAGTTTTTTTTCTCTATATTTAGTATATGTATGCATGTAAGCATACAAAGCTCTATTGTCAGTAACGCGCAATGTGAATGTTCTCCCGAGTTTTGGTCCTGAGAACTGTCAAAGAATGGTGTGGTCATCCATTCACTGGCTGACCACTAGTGCCTTTACAGTCCAGACGCCTGAGAACTGTCAAGAATAGTGACTTACAGTCCAGACTGTCCTGAGAACTGTCAAGAATGGTGTGTCATCCATTCACTGCTGACCACTAGTGCCTTTACAGTCCAGACTGTCCTGAGAACTGTCAAGAAATGCCTGTACAGTCCAGACGTCTGAGAACTGTCAAAGAATGGTGTGGTCATCCATTCACTGGCTGACCACTGGTGCCTTCACAGTCCAGACTGTCCTGAGAACTGTCAAAGAATAGTGCCTGTACAGTCCAGACTGTCCTGAGAACTGTCAAAGAATAGTGCCTGTACAGTCCAGACTGTCCTGAGAACTGTCAAAGAATGGTGTGTTCACCCATTCACTGGCTGACCACTAGTGCCTTTACAGTCCACACTGTCTGCCGTGTCGGTCTTTGTTTAATGATACCTGTCGGTCAGACATCTCACCTCGTTTCCCAGGTTGATTGTGTCGTGAACAACACTGCCAGCGTCATCCAGTCATGGTTCAGACACTCCTCCAGTGTACACGCAGGGTCCGTGTTGTTGCTGCCTGGCCCTAGCATTTCACACAGTCCTCCAGTGTACACACAGGGTCTGTGGTGTTGGTGCCTGGCCCTATCAGTGTCCTCCAGTGTACACACAGAGTCTGTGGTGTTGGTGCCTGGCCCTATCAGTGTCCTCCAGTGTACACACAGGGTCTGTGGTGTTGGTGCCTGGCCCTATCAGTGTCCTCCAGTGTACACACAGGGTCTGTGGTGTTGGTGCCTGGCCCTATCAATGTCCTGCAGTCATCGTTCAGACAGTCCTCCAGTGTACACACAGGGTCTGTGGTGTTGGTGCCTGGCCCTATCATTTCAGACAGTCCTCCAGTGTATACACAGGGTCTGTGGTCCTATCAGTGTCCTCCAGTCATCGTTCAGACACTCCTCCAGTGTACACACAGGTTCTGTGGTGTTGGTGCCTGGCCCTATCAGTGTCCTGCAGTCATGGTTCAGACAGTCCTCCAGTGTACACACAGGGTCTGTGGTGTTGGTGCCTGGCCCTATCATTTCAGACAGTCCTCCAGTGTACACACAGGGTCTGTGGTGTTGGTGCCTGGCCCTATCAGTGTCCTCCAGTGTACACACAGGGTCTTTGGTGTTGGTGCCTGGTCCTATCAGTGTCCTCCAGTGTACACACAGGGTCTGTGGTGTTGGTGCCTGGCCCTATCAGTGTCCTCCAGTGTACACACAGGGTCTGTGGTGTTGGTGCCTGGCCCTATCAGTGTCCTCCAGTGTACACACAGGGTCTGTGGTGTTGGTGCCTGGCCCTATCAGTGTCCTCCAGTGTACACACAGGGTCTGTGGTGTTGGTGCCTGGCCCTATCAGTGTCCTCCAGTGTACACACAGGGTCTGTGGTGTTGGTGCCTGGCCCTATCAGTGTCCTCCAGTGTACACACAGGGTCTGTGGTGTTGGTGCCTGGCCCTATCAGTGTCCTCCAGTGTACACACAGGGTCTGTGGTGTTGGTGCCTGGCCCTATCAGTGTCCTCCAGTGTACACACAGGGTCTGTGGTGTTGGTGCCTGGCCCTATCAGCGTCCTCCAGTGTACACACGGGTCTGTGGTGTTGGTGCCTGGCCCTATCAGTGTCCTCCAGTGTACACACAGGGTCTGTGGTGTTGGTGCCTGGCCCTATCAGTGTCCTCCAGTGTACACACAGGGTCTGTGGTGTTGGTGCCTGGCCCTATCATTTCAGACAGTCCTCCAGTGTACACACAGGGTCTGTGGTGTTGGTGCCTGGCCCTATCAGTGTCCCCCAGTCATCGTTCAGATTCTCCTCCAGTGTACACACAGGGTCTGTGGTGTTGGTGCCTGGCCCTATCAGTGTCCTCCAGTGTACACACAGGGTCTGTGGTGTTGGTGCCTGCCCTATCAGTGTCCTCCAGTGTACACACAGGGTCTGTGGTGTTAGTGCCTGGCCCTATCAGTGTCCTCCAGTGTACACACCGGGTCTGTGGTGTTGGTGCCTGGCCCTATCAGTGTCCTCCAGTGTACACACAGAGTCTGTGGTGTTGGTGCCTGGCCCTATCAGTGTCCTCCAGTGTACACACAGAGTCTGTGGTGTTGGTGCCTGGCCCTATCAGTGTCCTGCAGTCATCGTTCAGACAGTCCTCCAGTGTACACACAGGGTCTGTGGTGTTGATGCCTGGCCCTATCAGTGTCCTCCAGTGTACACACAGGGTCTGTGGTGTTGGTGCCTGGCCCTATCAGTGTCCTGCAGTCATCGTTCAGACAGTCCTCCAGTGTACACACAGGGTCTGTGGTGTTGATGCCTGGCCCTATCATTTCAGACAGTCCTCCAGTGTACACACAGGGTCTGTGGTGTTGGTGCCTGGCCCTATCAGTGTCCTCCAGTGTACACACAGGGTCTTTGGTGTTGATGCCTGGCCCTAGCATTCAGTTTTTGTTTATTCGTTTATTAGTTTATCTATTGATTGATTGATTGATTGATTGATTGATTGATTGATTTATTTATTTATTTATTTATTTATTTATTTATTTATCTACTTATTTATTGAATGATTCATTTATTAGTTTCTGTATTCATTTATTTATTTATTTGTTTGTTTCTTTATTATTGATTCATTCATTTATTCATTTCACTTATTTTCGTATTTGTTTGTTGATGTATTTGTATGTACTTTTTTTCTGGCGTGGCTTGTGTCTAAAACTGCCACTCCCTGGCAAACCATGAGTGCCTTAATACCGTTAATGCCTTTATGTCATAAGTCCTTGTTGAATGTTTTCACTGTAATTCTCTTGTTGTTCAGTGCGTTGATTGTGTTTGATATTTCAGTGTTGCTCAGCTGCCTGGCATTGATGTTTGATCCGTGCCCTGAATGACTGCTGCCTGACAGTGCATTATCGGTCAAAAAAGTCACTGTACATTTTTCGCCTGCACACCTTGTTCGTCTGAATGTTGTGTTTTGAAAAAAAGAACTGGTGTAGATGATAAATGTTATTTAATTCTAATTGAAAGTGTTCATTGTGGAAATGACTTTAGAGTGCATTGTTGATGTATGACTTTAGAGTGCATTGTTGATGTATGACTTTAGAGTGCATTGTTGATGTATGACTTTAGAGTGCATTGGTGATGACCTCGAGCTGTCTTCTGTCAAACCTTTACTATCTGGCAATATCATTGAGTCATTATAATCATTTGCACGTCCTTTATTTTCCATGCACATGTCTGTATGATCCAAGAGCTTTGTATCGAAACCCTCGGTGTCTGGGAACACCGTTGAATCATTGTTTAAAGTATCTCGCGTGACAGTTATGCCTTCCTCACGTCTGTAAGATCTGTTGGAGGTCCTTGAGGACGAAGCCCTCCACCCTCAACCCCCCCCCTCCCCGCACCCCATCCCCCCAAGTCTTTCGGGCCTTAACTCTTTGCACTCTCAAGGGAGCCGGGTGGCACCCAGGTCATGAGTCCTGGAGGCCATTTTGTTACCACCTTCTTTCTCTCAGTGTTTCACCTGGACTGGAAACTGCTTCACCAGAATGGGGAGGCGCCCGGAAGTCCAGTCACTGTGTGACGGGTGTCCTGACCACCTTCCTTGTCGGACGCATGTCGTCAACTGGGAAATTAATCCTGGAGGAGGTTTGGTTTGGTTCCCCCGCAGTCAGATCCAGGTGGAACTCTTCTCTTCTGCTGGCGTGCTTCCAGGGCTGTGGTGTCCTCCTTCCCAGTCATCGACACCTGTTTCAGTTGATGCCTTTCTGAAAGGATTTGTGTTTGGCAGTGACACTGAGCCAACGTTCAATACTCTCAACATACAGAGCTCTGTGACCTGTCTGTCTGTTTGTGTGGTTTGGTCTGTGTCTTAGTCACTGTCATTTGGCAATGTCTTTGCCTCACTGACTCACAGTGTTCAGAGTTCAGGTGTTAGTCGTTTTGCATGTGTTTGCACTGGAGAGAAGGGGGGATGGCGGTGACGAGGTGTGCCCGTGTTAATCACAGGTGTTGGTCAATGTTTTCAGCGATCGTCAAAAGATATTGCCGGATGCCAGTTACCCAGTGTCCTCACTGTCGAAAAAACTTTCCGTTGCATTGTTTTCATTGTCTTCCATTACTGACTGGCATCAGGGGAACCATGACTACCTGCAGAACCCGACTGCCAGGTGATGAGATATTGCCAACAGTGGTCTTTGTGTGATATTCTAGTGGCAACTGTAGAATCCTCAATCCCTTCCGCCCCCGTCCCCACCCCCACCCCCTTCCATTGCACGCCCATAGTTTGCCTACATAGTGCGACTTTTAACTGGTGTGCGCCACTTTATTCGCATAAAAAATCTGTTGTTATTGACACCCCCCCCCCTCCCTCCCAGTCTCCTGTCGCTTTTTGTTGTTCCTGTAACATCCCAGACTAAAACACACTAAAAAAACATTTCCTTCATCTCCATGCTGTCATGGTTTGGTCTTTACTTGGTGTGGTAACTGGCATATTAAAATGTTCTTGACTCTTAATTTTCATTGGTCAGGGATCTTTCGTCTGCGCGTCTCTAAAGCCGAGTTTGCAAATTACAGTTTTTTCCCCTCCAGTTTATGTTTAGAATCAGTCTAAACGCATTTCATCTGCACATAACATGGTTTAAGATTTTTCTGTTTTGAATGAATAGCACGTGAGCGTCTCCCTGGCTTATTGTTTATTGTGGAGTCAAATGTTTTTCATCATTCGATAGTTTCCCATCTGACAGGGTGACAAGGTGTTTGAACCAATGTTTGACTGTTTTCAATGTTTGACTGTTTTCAATGTTTGACTGTTTTCGATGTTTGACTGTTATCAATGTTTCACTGTTATCAATGTTTGACTGTTATCAACGTTTGACTGTTATCAATGATTGACAGTTCAAGTGGAAAGATACATCGTTGACATGTCTGTTTATGAGGGAGGAAGGAAGTAGGGAGGGGCTGGGGGGCTGGGAAGAAGTGGGGGCTTAGGGGGTTGGACCGGGTCTGTCTAACACGACTCGATCTGGAAACCCCTGAGCGTCTTGGACACAATGCTGTCTGGGATCGCTTCATCGTTCAGCACGTACGATTTAAACAATGCCTGTCTGTGATCGGTTCATCGTTCAGCACGCATGATTTAAACAATGCCTGTCTGTGATTGGTTCACCGCTCAGCACGCATGATTTAAACAATGCCTGTCTGTGATCGGTTCACCGCTCAGCACGCATGATTTCACACGATTTTTAATCAGACCCCAGCCCAGGGGTCTTTAGAGCACCGTCCAGCAACCATTTGGTGCGGCCTGGCTGTATCATTGAATGACATCATCACTCTGTGTCCTCACTATTGAATGACATCATCACTCTGTGTCCTCACTATTGAATGACATCATCACTCTGTGTCTTCACTATTGAATGACATCATCATTCTGTGTCTTCACTATTGAATGACATCATCACTCTGTGTTTTCACCATTGAATGACGTCATCACTCTGTGTCTTCACTATTGAATGGCATCATCATTCTGCGTCTTCACTGTACAGAAATGTTTATTTCTCTCTCTAAGTGATTACACTCTTGTTGTGTATTAAATGAAGAATCCTATTGAATCACTCCGTCACTTTGCATCATTCTGTCCAGTACACGAAGGTATTGGATCTCTTTAGTCTGCGCGTCTTTACTGATGATGAAGATGGTGATGATGATGATGATGATGATGATGATGAAGATGATGAAGATGATGAACATAATAATAATGATAATATAACAATGATAATAAAAACAATAATAATAGTAATATAAGATAATCATAATGCTATATTATTATTATTATTATGTGATTACCATTATCATTTTCATATTATGAGTAGTAGTAGTAGTAGTAGTAGTAGTAGTAGTAGCAGTAGTAGTAGTGGTGGTGGTGGCATAACAATGCAGTTCATTTTCTTTTGAGACGCGGTCCATAGAGGTCAGACGGGATGCTGGCATGCTTGGCGAGCGGCGGGGTTTCCTAGCAGGTCCATAGAGGTCAGACGGGATGCTGGCATGCTTGGCGAGCGGCGGGGTTTCCTAGCAGGTCCATAGAGGTCAGACGGGATGCTGGCATGCTTGGCGAGCGGCGGGGTTTCCTAGCAGGTCCATAGAGGTCAGACGGGATGCTGGCATGCTTGGCGAGCGGCGGGGTTTCCTAGCAGGTCCATAGAGGTCAGACGGGATGCTGGCATGCTTGGCGAGCGGCGGGGTTTCCTAGCAGGTCCATAGAGGTCAGACGGGATGCTGGCATGCTTGGCGAGCGGCGGGGTTTCCTAGCAGGTCCATAGAGGTCAGACGGGATGCTGGCATGCTTGGCGAGCGGCGGGTTTCCTAGCAGGTCCATAGAGGTCAGACGGGATGCTGGCATGCTTGGCGAGCGGCGGGGTTTCCTAGCAGGTCCATAGAGGTCAGACGGGATGCTGGCATGCTTGGCGAGCGGCGGGGTTTCCTAGCAGGTCCATAGAGGTCAGACGGGATGCTGGCATGCTTGGCGAGCGGCGGGGTTTCCTAGCAGGTCCATAGAGGTCAGACGGGATGCTGGCATGCTTGGCGAGCGGCGGGGTTTCCTAGCAGGTCCATAGAGGTCAGACGGGATGCTGGCATGCTTGGCGAGCGGCGGGGTTTCCTAGCAGGTCCATAGAGGTCAGACGGGATGCTGGCATGCTTGGCGAGCGGCGGGGTTTCCTAGCAGGTCCATAGAGGTCAGACGGGATGCTGGCATGCTTGGCGAGCGGCGGGGTTTCCTAGCAGGTCCATAGAGGTCAGACGGGATGCTGGCATGCTTGGCGAGCGGCGGGGTTTCCTAGCAGGTCCATAGAGGTCAGACGGGATGCTGGCATGCTTGGCGAGCGGCGGGGTTTCCTAGCAGGTCCATAGAGGTCAGACGGGATGCTGGCATGCTTGGCGAGCGGCGGGGTTTCCTAGCAGGTCCATAGAGGTCAGACGGGATGCTGGCATGCTTGGCGAGCGGCGGGGTTTCCTAGCAGGTCCATAGAGGTCAGACGGGATGCTGGCATGCTTGGCGAGCGGCGGGGTTTCCTAGCAGGTCCATAGAGGTCAGACGGGATGCTGGCATGCTTGGCGAGCGGCGGGGTTTCCTAGCAGGTCCATAGAGGTCAGACGGGATGCTGGCATGCTTGGCGAGCGGCGGGGTTTCCTAGCAGGTCCATAGAGGTCAGACGGGATGCTGGCATGCTTGGCGAGCGGCGGGGTTTCCTAGCAGGTCCATAGAGGTCAGACGGGATGCTGGCATGCTTGGCGAGCGGCGGGGTTTCCTAGCAGGTCCATAGAGGTCAGACGGGATGCTGGCATGCTTGGCGAGCGGCGGGGTTTCCTAGCAGGTCCATAGAGGTCAGACGGGATGCTGGCATGCTTGGCGAGCGGCGGGGTTTCCTAGCAGGTCCATAGAGGTCAGACGGGATGCTGGCATGCTTGGCGAGCGGCGGGGTTTCCTAGCAGGTCCATAGAGGTCAGACGGGATGCTGGCATGCTTGGCGAGCGGCGGGGTTTCCTAGCAGGTCCATAGAGGTCAGACGGGATGCTGGCATGCTTGGCGAGCGGCGGGGTTTCCTAGCAGGTCCATAGAGGTCAGACGGGATGCTGGCATGCTTGGCGAGCGGCGGGGTTTCCTAGCACTATCCAGCAGTGAATGGAGCTAGAGACAGGCGAGAGATCCCCAGAGTAACTTAGACAGACAAAATGGCCGACGTGTCACCAAACCTCTGACAGAAGCCTAAGATGTAGTGTGGTCCTTTGATTGGTGCATGGAATGATCTGACTTCTCGCTCTGTTGAAAAAAAAAATGAAATTGAATTTTTGAAAAAGGGAAGAAAAGGTTGAAGACGAAGCTGCACTGTAAAAAAGTATTTCTGCCTGCATCCCTGTCTCAGCGCTCTGTCTTGTCGCTTCTCTTGCCGCTAAACGGTAGTCGCTCGCGAATTCTGGGGACTATGTCAACGAGAAAGCCGCCGGTTCTACCTACCAATCAGCCCTGGACTTTAAAGAAAGACAATGATCTGTCATACAAGTTGCAGTGTTGAAAACATTCAGAGACAGAGCAGACGTTTCTTGCATCGCCATCAAAGCGCAGCAAGAACAACAGCAGTTCAGCAGCAGTTGAACTTTCAACATGACGCAGTGGTGTCAAGAAACTGGATCGTTCATTAAACCTGTTGATGAGCCCAGACATTGGTCTGCACTCTCAACAACAAGACATCAGGACAAGTACCCTCACCAGTTTCCTTCAACGGAATACAAATCAACTGACAAACTACACAGTTTGGGTACAGGCTTTGACCGAACGATGACCTCTAGAAAACAGATTGAGAGTATTGTTCTTAAATGCAAAAAGGACGTGTCCGCCACGGAGGCAATAGCAGCTAAAGGCACTGGATTGGCCACCTCTAACAAGCTGTTGTACTTAGTGGAATGGATTATGGATTAGTGTGAGCAGCTAAAGGCACTGGATTGGCCATCTCTAACAAGCTGTTGTACTCAGTGTAATAGCAGCTAAGGGCACTGGATTGGCCATCTCTAACAAGCCGCTGTACTCAGTGTAATAGCAGCTAAGGGCACTGGATTGGCCATCTCTAACAAGCTGTTGTACTCAGTGTAACAGCAGCTAAGGGCACTGGACTGGCCATCTCTAACAAGCTGTTGTACTCAGCGGAATGGATTATGGATTAGTGTGAGCAGCTAAAGGCACTGGATTGGCCATCTCTAACAAGCTGTTGTACTCAGTGGAATGGATTATGGATTAATGTGAGCAGCTAAAGGCACTGGATTGGCCATCTCTAACAAACTGTTGTACTCAGTGGAATGGATTATGGATTAGTGTTTACAACAGTGTCCAAGAGCTATCTTCTTACATTAGCAAGAATTCACAATTAACCAATGACACTGATCTTGGGAACTACAAAGGACACGTCAAATGAAACGATGCAATATCTACTTCACCTTTTTTCAAGCAGATCGGACACAAGCTAGAGCAGATGAAAGCATATTTTAGAACACTTGAAAATCCCAGTCGAGGAAACAAAAAGCACTCATCTAGGACAAGAAAAATCCTGGATGGGACAGGAAGAACACAGTACATAGCTTGTGAGTTATCAGAAATAAACGAGGGAATGGGAAAAAATATCCAGAACACTTTAATCATCTCTGCCGAATTGCCATCGCTCCACAGCTCGGAAGACACGGTAGAGAATGTCAGAATGCAAAAACCGACGCAGAATCTCAAAAGCAGGTAGAAAACCTCGGCATAGAAGAAGATATTGTCATATACACTGACGTTCCGTCACCAAAGCTAAGTCAAACCGGGGATCCACGGTGCAGCAAAATAGCTGAGCTAATCAGGAAGACAATAGTGTATACAGTTCAACAACTCCAAGTCTAACAATAGAGGGAGAACCAGTGGCAATGACACAAGCACCACTGGCTGTCATCAACAGACCAGATTGGAACTCAACCAACCATGATACTGACTCTATGAACCTGCTGCAAAAAGCGGAGAGTAAAATGAGAAGCGAGAACTGGACCTTGTGGTATACATCTTCCAGGCAATCGCCAGTGTCTCTTCCTTTCTTTTGAATCCTCTATATACTTCGTAGGCAAAAGTGGCCGCATTTTCCCACGTAGTTTGCGTGTTCTGAAGCCTGCTTGATTGGGAGGGAGGGGTTGTCTACTTTGACGGTCTCCTGATTGATGGGAGGGAGGGGTTGTCTACTTTCACGGTCTCCTGATGATGGGAGGGAGGGGTTGTCTTTCACGGTCTCCTGATTGATGGGAGGGAGGGTTGTCTACTTTCACGGTCTCTTGAGAGTTTCTTTGCTGATTCATTCCATGAGCTTTCCTACTATATTTTGCATAGTGAGTGTGATGATGATGATGAGATGATGATGATGATGATGATGATGATGATGATGTGATGATGATACTGAATCATTACACAATCTCTTTATTGTCCAAAGAGCTTCTTTCTGCTGTAGTCAGTGTGAACCTCTGAGTGTCGGCACACACGTGTGTAAGATGATGATGATGATGATGATGATGATGATGATGATGTTAATGAATCAATACTCAATATCTTATTGTCCAAAGAGCTTCTTTCTGTAGTAGTCAGTGTGAACCTCAGAGTGTCCGCACGCATGTGCGTCAGTATGTCTGTACATCCATGGCCAGTCTACTATCTGTCACCAAGAAAGTCTACAAATACCTGTCCCTACGTCTGTCCGCTGATGTTGCAGTTGTCCGCCTTGGTGACTCGTCCAACTCTTTTTGTTCTAGCAGTTTTTACAAGTTAAAGAAAATCGTTTGTTCCTAACATGTTCGTTTTCCATTATAACCCAGCGACTTGGTTCAGATATTGTACACACTTGTCCGCAGTAAACACTAGCTGCCTATTTTGCTGTCTGTGTTCAGAGATTGTACACACTTGTCCGCAGTAGACGCTAGATGCCTATTTTGCTGTCTGTGTTCAGAGATTTTACACACTTGTCCGCAGTAGACGCTAGCTGCCTATTTTGCTGTCTGTGTTCAGAGATTTTACACACCTGTCCGCAGTAGACGCTAGCTGCCTATGTTGCTGTCTGTGTTCAGAGATTGTACACACCTGTGCGCAGTAGACGCTAGCTGCCTATTTTGCTGTCTGTGTTCAGAGATTGTACACAGCTGTCCGCAGTAGACGCTAGCTGCCTATGTTGCTGTCTGTGTTCAGAGATTGTACACACCTGTCCGCAGTAGACGCTAGCTGCCTATTTTGCTGTTTGTGTTCAGAGATTGTACACAGCTGTCCGCAGTAGACGCTAGCTGCCTATTTTGCTGTCTGTGTTCAGAGATTGTACACACCTGTCCGCAGTAAACACTAGCTGCCTATTTTGCTGTCTGTGTTCAGCGATTGTACACACTTGTCCGCAGTAGACACTAGCTGCCTATTTTGCTGTCTGTGTGCGCCTGCATGCCCTTTTTCATGCGTTAGTGTGTGTGTGTGTGTGTGGGGGGGGGTCTGTGTGTCTGTGTGTGTGCGCGCGCGCTTGCGTACGTGCGTGCGTGTGTGCGTGCGCGCGCATGTGTGTGTGTGTGCGTGTGTGTGTGTGTGTGTGCGTGTGTGTGTGTGTGTGTGTGCGCATGCGTACGTGCATGCGTTTGTGCGTGCGCGCGCGCATGTGTGTGTGTGTGTGTGTGTGTGTGTGTGTGTGTGTGTGTGTGTGTGTGTGTGTGTGTTGTGTGTCGTTTTAATGATTTTGATTATTGTATTTCTCTTGTTTCAAATGATCGTCACACTCTTGGCAGTGGGTAGCTTCGCGGACTGCCGTGCTAGAAGGTGGCGGGTTCGATTTCCATCAGAGTCATTTCATGGAGATTTTTCCTCAAGGTGGGCTCTTAGCCAAGACCGTGTGAGTTACAGGTTCACATGGCGAGACTGGAACCACGCTGATGGAGTCTCCTCCAGTTCCTGAATGTGTCTCTGACAGTGTTGCTCAAACTTCCTGTTCTGTAAATGTAGAAAGACTCTGTATGTCCCAGCTGATCACCAGCGAATGTATATACATTGTGTGTGTGTGTGTGTGTGTGTGTGTGTGTGTGTGTGTGTGTGTGTGTGTGTGTGTGTGTGTGTGTGTGTGTGTGTGTGTGCGTGTGTGTGTGTTGTGTTGTGTGTGCGTGTGTGTGCGTGTGTGTATGAGTGTGGTGTGTGTGTGTGTGTGTGTGTGTGTGTGAGAGAGAGAGAGAGAGAGAGAGAGAGAGAGTCAACAATGCTTGTAAATATGTAAATATTTAGTATAAGCCACCTTAACACTAGCAAATGTATATAGATTTTGTGAGTTGCACCTCCACGTCAGCAAATGTGTGTAAATTCTGTGTGTACCATTCAACGCCAACAAATGTATATAAATTCTGTGCCTGTCATTTAAACGTCAGCAAATATATGCAGATTCTGTGTGTGCAATCTCAACGTTAGTGAATATGTATAGACTCTGTGTGTGCTATCTCAACGTCAGTAAATATATATAGATTCTGTGTGTGCTATCTCAACGTCAGCAAATGTATGTGAATTTTGTGTGTGTCATCTAACGTCAGCAAATACATGTAGATTCTGTGTGTGCGAATTCAGCATCAGCAAATGTATGTGAATTTTGTGTATGCCATATCGACGTCAGAAAATGTAAGTAGAATCTGTGTGTGTCATCTCAGCGTCAGCAAATGTATATGAATTCTTTATGTGCCATTTCAACTTTGGCAAATGTATGTGAATTCTGTGTATGCCATTTCGACGTCAGTGAATATGTGCAGATTCTGTGTGAGCCATCTCAGTGTCAGTAAATGTATGTGAATTCTGTTATGTGCCATCTTAACGTCAGTGAATACATATAGATTCTGTATGTGCCATCTCAACGTCATTGAATATGTATACATTCTGTGTGAGCCATCTCAACGTCAGTGAATACATATAGATTCTGTATGTGCCATCTCAACGTCAGTGAATACATATAGATTCTGTATGTGCCATCTCAACGTCAGTGAATACATATAGATTCTGTATGTCCCATCTCAACGTCAGTGAATACATATAGATTCTGCATGTGCCATCTCAACGTCAGTGAATACATACAGATTCTGTATGTGCCATCTCAACGTCAGTGAATACATATGTATTCTGTGTGAGCCATCTCAGTGTCAGTAAATGTATGTGAATTGTGTGTGCGCCATCTCAACGTTGGCAAATGTATGTGAATTGTGTGTGTGCCATCTCAACGTTGGCAAATGTATGTGAATTGTGTATGTGCCATCTCAACGTCAGTGAATACATAAAGATTCTGTGTGAGCCATCTCAGCGTTGGCAAATGTATGTGAATTGTGGGGAACGTAGCGTCGGTAGTACCCCAGCAGATCTTATACATGGTAGACCTGTTTATTTTGTTTTGTTTGGGGGACCCTAACAGCTATGATTTTTTTTTCTATTTTCTCAGACCGAGGTCTCAAAAAACCCTTTGAAATCGTATGTCCTAAAAAATCTAAGGACTGAAACTGTATTTGTAATATTCCCTGGCACTAACGTTAAGAAATGTTCAAATTCCCAAACCAGTGAAAAAGAAAAGGGATTCCCAATCTAGAAATCACTAATGTTAAGAAATGTTCAAATTCCCAAACCAGTGAAAAAGAAAAGGGATTCCCAATCTAGAAATCACTAATGTTAAGAAATGTTCAAATTCCCAAACCAGTGAAAAAGTATAGGGATTCCCAATCTAGAAATCACTATTGTTAAGAAATGTTCAAATTCCCAATCCAGTGAAAAAGAAAAGGGATTCACAGTCTAGAAATCACTAATGTTAAGAAATGTTCAAATTCCCAAACTAGTGAAAAAGAAAAGGATTCCCAATCTGGAAATTAAAGGGGATTTCACACATTTCTTCAGAATCAAAGACTGAATTTACAAGTTCCCAAATTTTTCCGACTTGGAAGGTTTCTAAAAAAAAAAATCCCCCAATTTTTTTTCTCAAAGGAAACCTAGCCAACAAGAACCTTATATGAAATATTTAGAATGAACACTATGCACACTAGAAAGACAACTGTTGTTGAGACTAAGGGAGAGAATCAGAAGTTAGAAACAGAACCAAGACTGGAAGTGCCGAGATAGGGAGAGGAATGCAGAAAAGATAAAGGAGGCCCTCAGGTAGGATCCTAATGACAACTACCTCCCATACACCTGGAGACAGGTACCTATCTGAGACAAGTAAAACACCTAGACACTACCTCTAAAAGCAGTCACACACTATTCATTCACATGCTCACATCACTGCAAGAGAGTGAATTAAGGGCGAGAGTATAATTATGTATGCACTGCCAACTAGGGGCAGTAAATTTAACACAAGTTCTGTGGCTGGACAAGAATGAAGAACAGAAGGAGGAGAAAGAAGACGGGGTCACCAGTGACAAGAGGGTGAGTTCCCTTGGAGTGACAGACAGACACAAGAGAATTGATGCAATTGTCGTACAAATAAAATTTCTCTAACTTCAACTTTCACTGGCGGTCTTACACGATCTCCCGCATTCAACTTTTCTTCTTATTAAGAGGCAGTTCCCTTTGGAGTTCTTATGTATTTCAACCCTTTTTTGCAAAAATATTCACAATAAAGTTTCAATAATTTCTTCAGAAACTTCGTTCACCGCTTTGTTTTTCCCACAACAACATTTCATGAAAGATTAGCACACATTAATCAACATAACAAGCCTCACAGGCTTCAACCTTGGGCAACAAGACCTTCTAATGTCTTGATCAGATAAGGCCAACAAGGCCGCATAAATACATCTTCAAGTTGGCCACCAGACCACACTATTACCAAATAACCAACATTGCCCTTTAAGGCCACGAGTAAGTAATTACAGTATTCTACTCTTAAAACATCCCGGCCTACCTGAGACCGCAGTCAGTCGCTGTTTGTTTTATTCATTTTCTTCCAGTTTTAGACTTGCACTGTCTGACACTAACTTCTTTTTTTATTTTGTCACATAGGGGACATCGGGAGCAACTACTTTGACGGAGAAAAATCCCTTTTCCTTTCCACGTTTAGGCCTATACTGGCAATTTAATGCCTTGATTTACAATGAACCTATATAGCACCTCTAAAACACAGCCCCTATAAAATATTAGTACAGGTGAGGCCAGTCTCTCTCTCTCGAACACATCTGCTGACGCTGACTGCTATCTTAGCCAGCCAGTCCAGTGATAGCCAGTGAGCACTGTTATCCTGTCACGGGTAAACATCATGCTTTTCCTGCAGTCAAGCCCAAATCATGCTTTTCCTGCAGTTAAGCCAAAATCACGCTGTTCTTGCAGTCAAGCCAAAATCACGCTTTTCCTGCAGTCAAGCCAAAATCATGCTTTACTTGCACTGCACTCCCAACTGACTCTGCTAAAAACCTGTCAGGCAAGCTAACCTGTTAACTGAATCACTGACCCTCTCAGGGAGTGTGAGTGGAAGCATAAACACTTTCCACATGGTTTTACCTCAGTCTGCATTTTGCACTTTTTACATAATGGACACTTACTAGTGTTGACTCAGGGTTTACTGACCATCCCCTTGAGGTAGAGTCTAAAGCAGCTTTTAATGATGAATAAAAAAGGAAACCTTTTCAGACATGTGCACTTAATATTGTACACATGACAATGTGCCATATCAACGTCGGCAAATGTATGTAGATTCTGTCTGTGCTGTCTCAGCGTCAGCAAATGTATATAGATTGTGTGTGTGCCATCTCAACACCATTGAGTATGTATAGATCCTGTGTGTGCCATCTCAACACCAATGAGTATGTATAGATCCTGTGTGTGCCATCTCAACACCAATGAGGATGTATAGATTCTGTGTGTGCCATCTCAACACCAATGAGGATGTATAGATTCTGTGTGTGCCATCTCAACACCAATGAGGATGTATAGATCCTGTGTGTGCCATCTCAACACCAATGAGGATGTACAGCTTCTATGTGTGCTGTCTTATTGTCAGCAAATGTGTCTAGATTCTGCGTTTGCCATCTTAACACCGAGGAATGTGTGCAGATTCTGTATGCACCATCTTGACGTCAGCAAATGTACACAGATTCTGCATGTGCCGTCTGATTTCTTGTGAATGAACCTGCATTCCCCGTGTCCCATCTTAAAGCCAGTGACTGTATACTGATTCTGTGTGTGCCAGTTAATACCATTCAATGTATTGTGTTAATCACCAAATGCATTTCGATTCCATGTGCGTGATCTTAAGGCTCGTGTAATGTATATCGATTGTGTGTGCCACCCAGTGGATACAGACATCATGTATGCCATCAGAACTCCACCCAATATATACAGATTCTGTGTATGCCATCAGAATGCCACCCAGTGTATAAACAGAGTCTGTGCGTGCGTTCTCAATGCCAGCAAATGTAAATAAATCGTGTGTGCATTATCACAGATTCTGTGTTTGCAGTGCGGTGAATGTGGTAGTGGTATTATGTGTTAGGCCTTTTCCTAAAATCAAAATCGTATTTATTTTGTTGATATCAGTGAGACTGTGAAGTAATGTTGATGTCAGTGAGACTGTGAAGTAATGTGATATCAGTGAGACTGTGAGTAATGTGATATCATGAGTCTGTGAAGTAATGTTGATGTCAGTGAGACTGTGAAGTAATGTTGATATCAGTGATCTGTGAAGTAATGTTGATGTCAGTGAGACTGTGAAGTAATGTTGATATCAGTGAGTCTGTGAAGTAATGTTGATGTCAGTGAGACTGTGAAGTAATGTTGATATCAGTGAGTCTGTGAAGTAATGTTGATGTCAGTGAGACTGTGAAGTAATGTTGATATCAGTGAGACTGTGAAGTAATGTTGATGTCAGTAGGCTGTGAAGTAATGTTGATATCAGTGAGTCTGTGAAGTAATGTTGATGTCAGTGAGACTGTGAAGTAATGTTGATATCAGTGAGACTGTGAAGTAATGTTGATGTCAGTGAGACTGTGAAGTAATGTTGATATCAGTGAGACTGTGAAGTAATGTTGATGTCAGTAAGGCTGTGAAGTAATGTTGATGTCAGTGAGACTGTGAAGTAATGTTGATATCAGTGAGACTGTGAAGTAATGTTGATATCAGTGAGACTGTGAAGTAATGTTGATGTCAGTGAGACTGTAAAGTAATGTTGATGTCAGTGAGACTGTGAAGTAATGTTGATATCAGTGAGACTGTGAAGTAATGTTGATATCAGTGAGACTGTGAAGTAATGTTGATGTCAGTAAGGCTGTAAGTAATGTTGATGTCAGTGAGACTGTGAAGTAATGTTGATATCAGTGAGACTGTAAAGTAATGTTGATGTCAGTAAGGCTGTGAGTAATGTTGTCAGTAAGCTGTGAGTAATGTTGATGTCAGTAAGGCTGTGAAGTAATGTTGATGTCAGTAAGGCTGTGAAGTAAGTTATGTCGTGAGACTGTGAAGTAAGTTGATGTCAGGAGACTGTGAACTAATGTGATGTCATGAGATGTGAAGTAATGTTGATGTCAGTGAACTGTAATAATGTTGTGTCAGTAAGGCTGTGAAGTAAAGTGAGTAAATGTGCCGATCCTGATGCTTAGGCAAACACAAATTGCTAATATCTTCACCTTTGAAAAAGCTAAACACACACACACACACACACACACACACACACACACACACACACACACACACACACACACACTCTCTCTCTCTCTCTCTCTCTCTCTCACACACACACACACACACACACAACCACACAACACACACACACACACA
>CM065721.1:1036212-1063712 GCA_033310375.1 Conus canariensis | reverse complement strand
GATCAGAGAAATAACAGGACACACACAGACCAACAGACAAGGACTGGGGGTGACCAAAACTGAATGGTGGTCAAAGGCCAAAGGAAAAGCCAAAAGAGACATGATGATTCAGGAGATGAGAAAAGAAGAAGACCAAAAAAGACTCCAAAAAGCAGTCCAGCAGAGCCAGCAAGGGCAATGGACAACGTGGGAGAATGCACTCCAAAGAAGTCTCACTTGGAATGACACTTGGCACATGGCCCCTCTCAGGATCAGCTTCATTCTCAGATCTGCATATGACCTTCTGCCCTCAAATGCAAACCTGGTGAAGTGGGGGAAAACAGACGATCCTGCATGCCCCCTCTGCCATGAAAAACAAACAGTGGAGCATGTCCTAAGCTCATGTAAAGTAGCCCTGGCTCAAGGAAGGTACACATGGAGGCACAACCAAGTGCTCAAAGAAATTGTACAAGTAGTCTGGGCTAGTACCAACACCACAAAAGGGAAAATCAGGACTCCAAAAGCACCCGCAACATTCTTCACGGCAGGAGGCAGCAAATCATGGCCAAGAACAACAGTGCCACTCGAAACATGCAGGCAGAGTCTGCTGGACGGGGCAGATGACTGGGAGTGCACTGCAGACCTCCCAGAATGGAAGAGTCACCCAGAGATCATCAGCAAGAGTGGCATGAGACCAGACATAGTAGTCCACTCTAAGTCAACCAAGCAGCTGATCATGATCGAGCTCACGGTGCCATATGAGAACAGAATGGAGGCAGCTCAAATCTACAAGACTGAAAAGTATGCTGATCTGGCAAACAGCCTGAGGAGAGAAGGCTATCAGGTCAAAGTCCTCACTGCAGAAATTGGAGCTAGGGGGTTTGTAGGAACGTCTGCATACAGCCTCATGAAACAGCTCTCAGTTGCAGGGAAGGAAAAAACCAGAGCCCTGAAAGCAATGGCAGAAGCGGCAGAGAGGTGTTCAAGCTGGATCTGGTCAAGGAGGAACAAAAGTGAACTTCATAAGGCTTAATTTCCCTACAAATATCAGGTGTCCCTGTGGCTCAGTGGTTAAAGCGCGAGTCATTAAGTGGAAAATGAGCATGTCCAGAGGGTCATGGGTTCGAATCCCAGCCATGGCTCGTCCCAAGATGGGAAAAAAAAGGGGCAGCAGAGGGACATCCGGAGTCATGAACCGGGTGTGGCCCAACCCCCCTAGAGTGTCAGGAGATAAGGGCCGAAACACTTGCTTGAAGGGGGCTTCTCTTCTGAGGACTCTCTGCTGCCACGCTCTCCACGAGTTTCTTTCTACTATTGTGTGGTATTAAAGAAGAAGAAGAACCAAGGAGGAGGGGGGCGACGACGACAACGACGACGGTGGCTGAGATGAGAATTGATCAGGGGAAGATGAAGAGAAGACCAACAACAGCAAAAAGATCAAGAAGAGGAAGAACTATGGAAGAAGAAGAGCAGAAGGAGAAGAAAAAGAGAAGAAAAGAACAAAAAGAAGAAAGAGGGGGAGGAGAGGTAGAAGAAAGAGAAATGACAAGAAAGAGGAGGAGGAGATGGAGGAGGAGGAGGAGGAGGAGGAAAAGATGAAGAAGAAGACCGGCCGCCGTGGCGAAGTGGTTAGCGTCGCAGATTCCCGGCTAGGAGGTCGATGGTTCGATTCCCGTGAGACATTTATTTTCTGGATTTTTCTGACCCGACCAGCTCCATCTTTGGAGTGAGTTTGCTATGGGGTCAACTGGGCAGACCATATAGTCGAGTTTTATCCATGTAATGAATGCATCTCTGAGGGTGTTGTTCAAATTTTCTGAGCAGCAGGTGTCTGTATCTCTTGGGCCTGATTAACGTCTTGTCATGCAGTCTCAGACCAGAATAGAATTTCGTAATATCATCTTCATCATCCTCGTCTTCATCGATCAGCATAACAAAAGTCTCAAAGTCTGTGGCCGTTTATGCCCTGTTCTATGCGTGACCTGAAGTAAATTCACCTATCTTGGCAGCACACTGCCCCAGAACGTCACCGTTGACGATGAAGTGAGCGTTAGAATTGCAAAAGCAAGTGCAAACCTTTGGCAGACTACACACCAATGTTTGGAATAGAAGAGGCATCAGTCCAGAGACAAAGCTGAAAGTGTACAGAGCAGCTGTTCTGCCCTCACTCCTCTTCGCATGCTTCTTCTTCTCTTTCTTCTTCTTCTTCTTCTTCTTCGTTCACTCAGACAGGAACCCCAGAGGCACTGACGAAGGCTGCTGTACGGTGGAGGCCCCCCAGTGATCCATAAAGCTTTTCCCTCATCGGTGTGTTGGCAGGCCAGGTCTCTGCTCTTAGCTTTTCATGTGTGGGACAGTCCTGCAGGAAGTGTTCCACTGTCATTGGGGCTGTACCGCATGGGCAACTTGAAGACTCGCCAATGTGGAATTTTGTGAACATGTAGTCGCATGAGTAACGTGGAAAATCAGCCAACAGCATGCCAAGAAGCTGAATCCCTTTCACACAATCTGCCTCAGAAGCTTGCTAAACTTCACATGGCAGGACAAATTCCCAGACACAGAATCGCTTGACCAAGCAGGCCTGACGAGCATCCTGGATCTGGGTTTTTAGTTTGTTTGTTTGTTTTTGCCACTAGTGGGTGTAATGGGAGTGGCGGGTGGGTGGAGAGGGAGGAAGAGTCCATGTAGCGTTGCTCCACTGTAGGAGTAAGCGGATCACGAACAGACGATTGTAACATCGTACGATGTATTGCAGTGAAATGCACGTGCCATGTGACATATATTCTGAATTCCGTAAACAGTACTTGGAGGATCTGGAACTTTGTGACAGTGGGCGTATTGAAATGTTGACATTGTTCTCCTGTGGATAGCAACGAATTCGGTCATTTTGATAAATTCTACAATTTCGTCCTCAAAACGAAGTATACACATGTGACTTGATCTTTGTAAACGGTTTGCAGACTCTCTCTCTCTCTCTCTCTCTCGGGGGGTCAAAGGTGATCTTTGGACTGACGGTTGTGTGCTGGTGAGCTATGTGTTCTTTTGTCAAATTAAGTGTCTTGTAGTCTTTCTTCAAGTTAGAAATCTTGTGTGCTGATAGATCGTGCATCACGCCTGCCTCTCCTTTATTGTTTAGAGCGGTGTGTAGAGAACTATAAAATAGGCATTCTGGCTCACCCACCTCCGCCAGCTCCAACCGGCTAAAGCCGGTTTCGCTGTTGCTCCGCCGGCTTACCCAGAATGCCTATTTTATAGTTCTCTAATAGTAAACACTTTACAAACATACATAATGTGTAGGATTATCTGTTTTTAACACTAATTTAGAAAACTTTTGAGACTTAAGTTTTTGATCAATAAACATCATTTTTACGCATACATTCATCAAATGTAAAATAAATTTTTGCAAAACTCTTCACATCTGGCCGCATTACTGATCACCTCTGGATCTCACTTGAGACCCTATGGCGCCCTAGGGCCCCAAGCCAGACCCAGAGGGTCACATATAACACGGCCAGATGTGAAGGGTTTTGGGAATATGCCTCCAACAGTAGTATACTTTTATACTTGTTTGCCTGCTTTCTATTTGTCTAATTTGGGCAATCCCCTCACCCCCATTTTAGTGGTCCTTCCCATAGCCGCACCAGGGCGACCATTTTAGGTTTACGGGCGTTTATAGCCGCGCCAGTGACCATATTCTGGGTTTACGGGCGTTTATAGCCGCGCCAGTGACCCAATACGAAAGTAGGAAGGATCACTTGAGGGCAGGGAAGAGGGCAAATTTAGACTTTTCAATGCCATGACAACCAAGTATTTAAAACTACTGCAGGCATATCCCCAATGTTGTTAACTTCAAGATTTATATATATACTGTACACAAACAAACGCTTTACAATTACATGGTGTCTACTTGTAAAGTTGTTTTTATTTGCCTAGAGTAAAGTTGTTTTTAAAGTTGTTAAAACAACACCAAAAGCTAAATAACAAAGTGCATCTTACCTTACTTTTTAGTCACTACTTTTTAATAAATATTTGTTTTAAATGCTTTTAGATTTAAATATAAAAATGCTGCTTTTAATACATAAAATTGGGAAAAGATTATTTTGAGGTGGGGAATTTAGCCGCCTAAATTTATACAATGACGTCTAACGCCTGTACTAAACGACGCCGGTGGGGAATTTAGCCGGCTAAATTTATACAATGCTGCGTGGCGGCCCGGCGCCCTTATGTGTAACTTGACACGAACCCGGAAACAGTGCGGCGCTTCGACTCGGCTATTGTGCAGTTGAGTAAGCCGTGGCCAGACAAGTCTGACCTAGATACTACATAAAGGCAGAAGGGAGTTGTCTCCCCGGAAAAGAATGTAACAATTAATTGTGAAAAAAAATCGTCATTAAGTCGTTCTAGGTTCTTATTCAAGTCGGCATCACGTTCTTATTTAAGTTCTTAACAAGTTTTTATTCAAGTTTTTAACAAGTCATCATCAAGTTCTTATTCAAGTACTTATTCAAGTACTTATTCAAGTTCTTAACAAGTCGTCATCAAGTCGTCATTAAGTTCTTATCAAGTCGTCATTAAGTTCTTATCAAGTTCTTATTTAAGTTTTATCAAGTCGTCATCAAGTCGTTATTAAGTTCTTATTCAAGTCACTTATAATTATTTATTAAGTTCTTGAAATATTATTCCATCTGAAATGGATCAAAATGATCTTTTGTTGTTGGCGGTTCTGGCATGCTTTTTTGTTTGGCTTCTGTATTTAGTGGTTTGGATTTTTTTGACTGCTTTGGTTTTTGCTGGCGTTGTTTATATGTTTTATAAACGTAATAACCACCCCCACCAACAGCAATGACGCCAAAAATGCTAACTCTTTTAATCCAAATAATCCATGTCGACTTTGGTGTTGTAGGTCTTGAATCAACTTGTGTATTTACAGCTGGCATTGAAACAACTGTTGGCGTTGGCGGTGTTATGTTTTCATTATGAGTTATATTCTGTGATTGCAACATTAATTTTTTTTGTTTGTTCCACTCTGCTAATTTTTTTCCTGCTGCAACACGCCCAGGATGAGGAGGCTTTTTACTGGTCACTTTCTCCATCAATGTTTTCTGCTGATTTTCTGGCTCGGTCATTTTGAAGGGAAACAAAATCTATATGATTAAAAGTAATTAATCCCATGATTAATGGCGACAATAATGTTCCAAATCTGTAATATAGATCACATCCTAGAGACTCTAATGACTTTGTTAAAACTGGATCCTGCGTTAAATCATACATAAAATCTTGTTCAGAATCAATGGGAGCAAATCTACTAACTAGTTTAGTGTACAAACTAAGAACCGTTTGCCCAACACTTTTTACCATTCTTGACCCCAGTTGCGCTTCATACCTGTTGTGATACTTACAATGTCTTGCGTTGACATCTGTTGAATCTGTTCTATGCTGAATTCATTTCCGAGGTACTGTTTTGTTTTTCCACACGCCGCCAAAGAATACAGCCTTTCCTTTTGACGCATAATAGCTTGGTCATCAACTTGATCATTTGTAAGTTCAGGAAGTAAATCATCGCAGTTCATGTTTTATTAATGAATAAATATTATTTTATTTTTTAAAAATGAGCACCGAAAAAACTATTACTAACCTTGTATACCATTCTGCTGTTATTGGAGGCCTAAGTGTAGGATACACGATGCTTGGTAAAAACTTGTTAAAAATAAAACCAGCAGATCTTGGCAAACTAGGCTTTGAAGACTCAGCAAAGCTGATTGCTGTTATTACAGCTTCATTTGCTACGAAAGATTTTCTAGTTAAGCAAGGAATAATTCCAGACAGTATCAATATGTAAAATTAAAAAAATACATTTATAAAAATGGCTTCACTCGTAATGATGATTGGTGGCGCTGTGGTTAATGCGCTTGCTTTTAGCGGAAGTAATTACGCATTTAGTAAACTACAAAATAACAATGAGAGAAAAAGACATAACAAAGCTATGGAGCAACTAGCTGCTGCACAAGACACCTATGAAAAGCAAAGAATGGAGCAGTTAGATTTTATTAACGACAGACTTAAACAACAGGGACATGCAGCTTACACATTTAAAGATGTTGACCAGGCAATAAAAGAATATTTTCTAGTAACAGGCAAACAAGTTGAAACATTGCCCCCACCAAAATTCAGCGATTACTATCAACCATCAGAAAAACAAAAGATGCAAGAAATATTGTTTATTGTCTTTGGCATGACCGCTGTGTATTTTGTTGCACAAAGTATTGGCTGAATAAAAATGTACAAAATCTATTATTCTCCAAAAGGATATTGGAAAGGAATAACAGCAATTAAAAAGCTTAGCCAAGCAGCGGGAGTCAGTGAACAAACAGCAAAAGAATGGTTATCTAAACAAGCGATTTGGCAAATTTATTTACCAGCGCCTAAACGAATACAAAGACCACACTTTGTCAACACAATACCGAACGACACCCATCAAATGGATCTTCTATATTTACCCCATGATACGATTAGACGAAAAAGATTTAAGTACGCACTTACAGTCATTGACATAGCTTCAAGATACAAAGATGCTGAACCATTAACACAAAAGAGTGCTTCTGCTGTTGCTGTCGCTATACAACTGATATATCAACGAGGACCCTTAACTTATCCTCGCATGATTCAAGTCGATGATGGAAAAGAATTTAAAGGTCAAGTGAATCAATTATTGTTAAAACATAGAGTTACCATTAAAAGAGGCATTCCGGGTGTTCACAGATCACAGGCTTTGGTTGAAAACTTTAACAAACAGTTATCTGAAAGACTTTTCTCCTACCAGTATCACAGAGAGCTGATTGACAATTCTCGCAACACAGAATGGGTTAGAAGACTGCCCTCAGTTCTACGTGCAATGAATAATGAAGAATTTAAAGGTCTAAAACCAGTACAAGCAATCAAAAAACAAAAAATAAATGTTGTTGAAGGAGAGTCTTCATCAAGCAAACTATTACCATTTGGTTTGAAAGTGAGATACCTTTATTCGCCGGGAGAAGCGGAAGGGGACACCCGCATCAGGGCAACAGATCCAGTTTGGAGTGTTGATCCATATGAGATAAAAAAAATTGTGAAAATGAATCCGCCCGTGTATTATTTACGAGAAACTGACACAACAAAACGACCAGCCCCCCGAAGATCTTTTGTGAAGGAAGAACTGCAAATAATCCCGCCAGACACAGTTCCGCTTAATTAATTTACGTAAATATATTTGAGTTTAAAAGGAAGCTCAAAAGAAAGAAATCTTACATGAAACTAAAATGATGATAAAAAAAGAGACCTTAAAATTAATACAAGAATCATATGATACGTGTTCAGCTATTAAGGAAACAATTAAGTGGATTCATCGGTACACGGCAACGCATCCTGATCGCCTACGATCCCAAATTTTGATTATCAGAATAACGGATAAAGAATATCTTGAAAAAATAAAAAAAATTCGTGCACATCAAGCAAACATGAGAAAAATTTTGTCTGAATTGGATATTGATATGATTGAGCTTCTAGATAAATTTGAGGAAAAATATAAACCCGCGGATGAAGAAGGTATGTAATTATGCTGTTTTCCAATGCCCGATTGCATATGAAAACTCTGGATTAACAAACACACGTTTTGTGTTTGTTCTATCTAATGACTTCTTTGTTACAACAGTTGTGTTGATCTCATGTAGATTAGATCGTAGTTTTACGTTGTCATGATGAAAAGTCTTATTGTCAAACAATGCTTTTTTATAGTTGTCATGGGATATGCTTGATTGCACAACACTACGAGATATTCCCTTTGCTTTTTTAACAACTTTTTTTTGGCTTGAAAGACTGTACATTTTCGACCTCAAACCAACAAACTCCTTGATCACCTCTCCAGATAATTCATCCTTCATCTTACCTAAAACCTTCTTATTAATATCTGAATGCAAAGGCGAATCTTTAGGGTAATCAGATGTGTCGTACCATCCAGCATGCTCTTTTGCTACTTCTAATTCCATGTCTTTATAGATATCTTCAGTAGGGATGTCGATTACAAAGGAATCTGTATCTGTGTACAGAACTCTGGACTCAGGATACAAGGGCTTAAAGTAGTCATAAAGAAATTCTAACATCAAAAGCTTCGACAGCTCTAAAACAGTAAACCCAATAAAAACGGGCTTGTCCAATTTGACTTTCTTTTTTTTCATCATTATTCCAAAAAGCTGATCATGAAATCTTCTGAAGTCCTGATAATTAGGTTTAGAAGTTAGCTTAATTGCATCGTTCTCTCTGGTGACCAATCTAACATCTTTACGCTTGTGCAGATTCTCCATAGTCTTTCCAAAACAGCTGTTGTTCATCAACTTGAAAAAGTCTTTTTCTGAAGCATCTGTGGATTTAGTTCTGAGATCAGTGTTCTTCATTATGTATGGTTTCATGAACTGTTCTTGATCAAAAGCAATTATACGATGAACAGCTGTCAACTTCAAACCATGTCTTAAATAAAATTGTAGAAGCCTGTAATGGCAGACATAATTTTTTTTGTCACGAAGATTAGGCACAAGTTTAGGTGGTTCTGTCATTGACACTTTTAGACTTTCTGCCGCTAATGGATAGTCATTATGGTAATCATGAAGTTCATGAGGATATTCTAAATCAACTTCTAGAATGAGACCTCTTTTACGATCAGCTTCTAGAGTAGGTAGCCATTTTAAAAACTTTTGAATGTCTTTGAGTCCTGTGTACATTTTAAAGTTGCGTAATGGAAGTGATTGCGCCATTGCCCATCCATACAGATTGTTTGCATCTAAATACATGAGATAGTTAGACCTTTTACTTGGATCATAGTTGTCCAAGTATTTGTTGTTTGCTTTACAGTAATGGTGCGACGCCATACTGATTCCCCCACGCAATCCGTTTTCAATCATCTGAAGCATTGGCAGGTCAGACAATAAATCAATTTGTACTCCAGTAAATTTTAAGAAAGCGTCCCAGCTCATCCCAGGCGCAGAAATGTAATGCGCGGGATCCAGGCTGTAATGTTTCATGCAGGTCTTCCTATAATTTTCAAAGACGTCCGCCAACAAACAGGTATCCGCCATTAAATAGGAATCATGATAGTCTCCCATCGTTTTACACTCTAACTTCTGCCACGCATCTTGAGCATGCTGGTAATCAGAATCACTGATGTCCTTTCCTCTGAGACTAGAAAAGAACGCGCCTTTAGGCGGAAGTGTATCTTCGTCAAACCTTTGCCAACTGTTCATGTACTCATAAGGGTAAACGCCCTTTCTAACAAGAGTTGGGTCAAAATATTCTTCTGTTATTGGGCAGGACTTTAAGGACATAGCCAGTGACTCTAATGAACCCATCATGTGTTGCATAGAGTCGTAGAAAGACATGTTATTTAAAGTGAAACACATGTACTTTTCTGATGACTGTGCAATGCATGACACCCTGAAGTCGCTGGTTACTGCTTGCATTATAAGGTGAGAGTCGTAACCTCGCAAGTTGTGAAAGAATATAGGCAGCTTCCATGTCTTTGGGCCAAACTTTAGTTGAAGATTGCATTTGTTATGTGCTGCTCCTCTAAACTTTCCACTAATGTGATCATGGTCTCTTACTGTTGGATTCTCTGCGGTGGCAACCAAGGCCGCCCCACAAATCCAACAGTGAGTGGCTGAGTCATACTGTTGTTGGTCTTCAGGCGTCATTATGATTTCAGATAAGTTTAGATTATTAGAACAGGCATTACGCACTTGCTGCATGCGTTTTAAGAAGTATTTTGCAGCATTTGGTCCTCTGTATAATTCTGGCTTTGAATGGGCGCCATCCGACCTAACAATGATGAAGGCAAATGAGCAAATCTGATGATTACTCATTAAGACTGTTTTAGGAAGTTTCTGTAGGGTTGGTCCTTCATAAGGAACAATGAGTGATTCGAAGTCTGCGTAAACAACATATGGACTAGTTTGCAACCGTTTCCAGTTCTTAAAACTAACTTTACTGCCTTCTCCGGGCGTAATTAGTTCTGTATCACAGTCAACTGGGCTAATACAATGTTTTATATGTTCGCTCGCAGCTTGAACGGACGGAATTCTTGTTAAACATTTTCTACAAAATTCTTGTTTGCTATGTTGTTTTGTAGTATGCACTAGTAATCTACTCATTGTGCGTATTAGAGTGTAGTGCAACCCATTAAGGCTTTGCATTAGGAGTAAGTCTACATGACTCCTGGTTGGTTCGCCTATTGTTGGACTGTTCTTTGACACTCTAATTGGCAGAAGGTTGGTTTCTTCAGACCATGTGTAGACATTAACAGTTATTGGTGGATTTTGTTTTTCAAACTGATCAATTTTGTCTACAGCCATAGGAAATTCAAGGCCGTTAAAGTTAAGATCATTGGCCCACTGTAAATAGTTAGATACTCTCTCTGCATTTTTGGCAACGTGATGCAGCCTAGCAAGAACGCACCACATAAAACATTTGTCGTCTGAATTTTTTATGTTCAAAACTGCTCTCTTTGCAACTAATGTTGGAGGCAGTGGAATGTAAGCCTTGCCTACAATTGGCTCATACTTAGCTTGTCTTAATCTGATGTCTAGGACTTCGCCCTCTGACCAACCAGAGCCTCTCATTTTAGCTGCTTCAGAGGCTTCATTAAACTGTGTAAGAAGTTGATCTGCCCAACCAGGTGTTAAGTCATTAGAGGAAAGAATAGTCTGCTGTTTAGTTGAGACCCAGACTTCTAGATTTTCTTCGTTTATTGTTATATAGTCGATTAAAACAACTAACCTTACTTTAACTGGAGGGTTTATTGTTAGTTTACTTGGAACTTGAGAAATAGCATGTACAACGCTTGCCTGCACGTTTGTTGGATCAATAACTTCTAAAACGACCTCATTTAAAGCTTTTGACAAACGCTCTTCCTCGAGCATTGCTTCAAACAATTCATCTGAACCTTCATATATCTTATCCATGTTGAGCTTCTTTTCTAACTCAAAATATTTATTTAAATCAAAAAAATAAAAGTTAATCAGAATCAATATCAACGGTCTTTTTGTGCTTGGACTCATAAACTAAAGTATAAACGCCCTTTGGGGTTGTTAATGTGAGCTGTTTAGAACAGAGTTTAATGTCTCGTTTACTTTTTTTAAACATTCCTTTTTTATCTGGTCGGTGTCTGGTTGTTGAGAAAAAGTTGCCCTTGCCTTTCTTTGAAGATCAAACTTTTGTCTTTTGTAGTCCTCAAAATCAGCCTGTAGGCGACTAAATTCTTCATCCGTGATGTTTGAGTCAGCAAGTGCTTTATTTATTGTCAGTTTGAAGGAACTAAGTTTAGCTGTTATTAGTTGAACCATAGCTGTGTGCTTTTGGAGTTTAGCTTTTATTTTTTTGCTGACAGCACTTACAGCCAATGAACACAGGCCAAGAGTTAAAGACAAACCACCTAGAGGTAAAGCTGCCGGTGCACCTACGCCTGTTGCTAAGAGACCTACACTTGTTCCTGCTGATAGAGCACTAGTGATCGATGCTCCAGTATTAACATATGTAACAGCATTAAAGGCAGCAGAATACCTTCGTTTGGTTTTACTGTATTTTGAAAGGTCCTGCTCTAGTTTTTGTTGCATTTGTGTAATGTTGGTTAATCTAAAAGTTTTTATGTCTACAGCAGCAGCTATCTCTTCTTTGGGCACTTTTGGATAAGTCGTAACAGACATGCTTTTTTAAAATAAAAATAATTTAGTATTGGATATCTTTCAATCTGTTATCTTGAATATTCAGCTGCGCATCATATATTAAAAACAAATGTACATTAAGTGGTTTATCACTCTCTTTTTCTTTATCAATTTGAATGTTTATTACGTCTTTAACTGTTCTCCCACTCCCATGCAACTGATTATCTTCTGTTGACCTTAGGTCAATCCATAAACCGTATTTCGTTGTTAAATATTCATCAAGTCTAACACTGTGAAGGTGTAGATCTTTAGACACAAGGTCTACTGTTGGATTTCTACACCTCCCGCCTCCAAACAATTTTCTTATTTCATCAAAATGATGATAAGGTTTAAGCCCGCTACCGTAGACTTGGTTAGGACTACCCTCAATTGAACATTGTACTTTCGTTATTTTAGGATTAATAAATTTTTCACTTTGTCTTTTGAATGGTTCTTCATCTTCACACAGCAATAAAATACCTTTAAGGGATCTTGCTGCGGCACTAAAACTAAAGTTCCATATTGTGTCTGCCCTGCTTTTAGGATATTTAGTATGATGAATCACTCTTTCGTAATATATTGCTAATTTTGACTGATATTGTTGCTCAATCAGCCTTGCTAAGTTAGGGTTGCTAACAATGTCAAACTCTAACGAGATGTCGAAAATGCTGTACTTGGAATCAGTGTCTGTCGATCTAATGACACGTTTGTATTCATTAAAAGTTAGTTCATATGACAATCTGTCTTTTAATGCTCCTTGAAAGTATGGCGCATGCGCTTTTAACAACTCAAAATCTAAGGGTATGGAAAATCGATTTCCATAAGCAAAACTTACAGCTTCATACTTGTTGCCGTCTTTAGCGTCTTCGGCGTCTATTCTGTGTTTTAGTGCTTCGTTATTTTCGATTCCTTGAAACGCAAGATCGGCCCTTTCATTATCGGTTAGCCATAGATCACAATAGATTAAAAATATGTCTGCATTGTGTAAAGAAAATATTTCTTGCCCCTCAAGTTTTATAGAAATTTTCTTAACGATTGCCCGTCCCAGATTCTGTACAACTGTCCTGTTTACGTCTGTTGCTGAATCAAGTTCTATTTTAAAAGTAAGCCGTGCAGATCCCGGCACAATCACTTCATCTGCTCCTAGGTCTGGAAATTTGACAGTAAGAATCTGATCTGAATCAATAGTAGATGGATTATTTGGAACAATAATATTCTGTTTATTTCCCTTCACGCCAAAGGGCTCTTTCAGTCTTCTATGCGGGTCAAGAATCGAACCATATGCTTGTGACATTTTTTTTATAAAACAAAATAAAAAGTCAATTATTTAAAAACATGGCAGAAGAAGATTATGATGTTTTTGATCCTGGAGACGACATGAGTGAAATGACGCCTTTGACACATCCATTACAATCATTGCGGCGTGAATTAACAGAAAGTAAGGTCAAATCATTTTATCAAAGTTTAGGCCAAGAACCTCCCGAATTTATAGACCCTAATGATTTTGAAACAAAAGATGACCATTTGTTTGTGAAAAACGAGCAAGGACAACTTGTTCAGCTTACAACTAAACCAGACCCATCAAAGTTTTTAGCAAAGACTACAATTAGACAAAGGCTCAGTGTGAGCGATCAAAATCGCCTTGGCATTGCTAAACCGCGAAGATTAGACAGTGAGGCAGTTGCTAAACTTCAAAACACACTACAAGAACTCCCAACAGATAACCAAATACAAAACATACCCCTTAAAGATTTAAGCCCAACAGCAGACGAAATAATAGAAACCAGTTTTTCAGAAGAAACAGTATTAAAAACTATGCACGATCCGCCGCTACCTATGAGAGAAATAACGGCCCTTGATCATGCTTTGAAAAGCATCAGAGGCGAATTAACAAACAATTTAGCAAAACTGGGTGAACTAGATGAGCATATAAAAAGAGAAAAAGAAAAACTAGTTGAGGCTGATGACCACAACTTAGGACCTGGTGTTAAAGAAAGAATAACACAAAGACTAAAAGATCTTGAACAAGAGAGATCAGCAAGACTAGAAGTGCTGTCTACTAACCGAGAACAATTACGAACTCAAGTGAGCAGAATAAGAGAAACTATCCAAAGAATTTTATATGAAGACACGACGCTAGCAGAACGAATAAGAACACTGTTTAGAGAGCAAGGTGTCACATTAGCAAGCGTTATAACAGCCTTAGGATTTGCAATAAGTACACTGGTGTTGGCTATTACAGGCGGCGGTGGTGGGGGAGCAGTGCCACCAGGACCACCATCAGATAAATCATGGGTAAAAAAACAACTTGATCATCTTGCAAGTTTATTAAAAAAATTAGCCAGTAAGGCAATAGACTCTTTGCCTGGTATAATAGGGGGGATCGTTAGCTGGCTTTTGTCTACTGCAAGTAAAGTAGTTGGCTTTATGGCCGAGCACTTATGGGCATTAGTTGTCTTAATAGTTGGGTTACTCTTTAGTAAGATAAAGACCAAGTAATCCTAGGGCAGTTAATCCAATAACAAGTGCCGTCTTTTCATATTCATGGTCATTATTTCTTGGGACCACAAGGATTGAATGGGGGGGTTTGGGGGGCTCGGGGATTGGTGGGGCTTCTTTTTTTATTGCTATTGCTGGCTTAGAATTTATGTCGTTTTTTCCGACCTTCTCTTCTTTACCAGCCACAAGGATTTCATTATTATAGTTTATTATTGTTCCTATCTGAAGTCTGAGGTCAGAAGGCAGCATGTATAAACCAGTGCCAACAGCAAAGTCTACTTTCGATCTTGCGTATTGCAAAACATTTTGGTACCTTTTCGCGTTTCGCTACCACCCGTGGCATGAAGATCCACAGAACAAAGATGGGATGTGTGAAGACTCATCTGAATGAGCAGCAGCGCACTGCATCAGCAGATAAGACGTCGGAAGACCAAGGCCAGGATTTAAACCACAGTGCCAAGGACATCCACGCTGTTGGTTCGGATGAGGAATTTGCACAGGCCCTCGATGCCAGGCGCCTGAAACTCAACCTGCCACGAGCAAACGAAACTGAAGATTGGGAGAAACTGGATGCAAAAATCGTCCAAAGACTCGATGCACTGATAGGGAAAAGCACCCTGGAACACAAACTAGCCACATATGGGGACATTGTGTATGCCACATGTAGAGACGCCTATGGAGCAAAACTACCCAAAGAGAAAACACCTCCAAAGAAATCCAGACGCCAAGAAAAGATGGACAAGATCAGGGTCCAAAAGAAAAACCTCAAGATGCAAATGAAGACCGCACTGCCAGCTGAAAAACAAGGCTTGGAAAAACTGTGGAAAGACCTGAAAGAAAAACACAGTGCCCTCAGCAAAGCGGAATCTGCGAGGAAGAGGAAGAGCAAAAAGAAAAAGACACAAGAGCGCTTCTTCAGAGACCCCTTCCAGTTTGCCAGAACACTGTTTGAGCAGCCAAAATCTGGGACCCTAAGTGTGGACAAAGGAGTTCTTGAGCAGCATCTGAGGAAAACATACTCTGACCCACAGAGCAAAGCACCACTCGACATTCAAGGTCTGGTGTGGCCAACCAACCCTGAGGAACAGTTCAATGGCAAGCCTCCAACGTTGGCGGAAATCAAGAAGGTGGTCGACAAAGCCAGAGCCAAATCATCACCAGGGCCAAACGGAATACCTTACCAGCTTTACAAGAAATGTCCCAAGGTGCTGGAGTGGCTCCACAGGCTGCTGCGATCGGCTTGGAGAAACCAGAAGATCAGCGGCCAGTGGATGACGGCAGATGGTGTGTACATCCCCAAAGAGCAAAACTCAAGTGACATTAGCCAGTTCAGGCCAATATCACTACTGAACGTCGAAGGGAAAATCTTCTTCTCTGTCATGGCAGCAAGGCTGACCAAGTACCTGATGGAAAACAAGTACTTGGATGTGTCAGTCCAGAAAGGTGGCATCCCAGGCGTGGCGGGCTGTGTAGAACACGCCACAATGATCTGGGACGCAATCCAAAAAGCAAAAACAGAAAAGAGAGACCTGGACGTAGTGTGGCTTGATCTGGCAAACGCATATGGATCTGTGCCCCATGAGATGATACAGTTGGCTCTTGAGATGTACCATGTGCCAAAGAACATCCGCGACATGCTCAAGAAGTACTTCAATGGCTTCTCAATGCGGTTCTCTACCAAGGAGTACACAACAGACTGGATCAACTTGGAAGTGGGTATTGCAATGGGCTGTGCAATTTCCCCAATACTGTTCGTGCTGGCAATGGAACTCATCTTGAAAGCAGCAACAAACAACGCGAGACAAACAGACCTTGGCGATGGATACAAGATGCCTCCTCTCAAGGCCTTCATGGATGACACTACAGTGATTTCATCCAGAGAAGACGAGACACGTCATGTGCTGGAGAGGCTGGACGACATAGTTGCCTCATCCAGAATGAAGTTCAAGCCAAAGAAATCACGGAGTCTCTCACTGAGGAAAGGAAAAGTGGCCGGATCTGTGGTCTTCAGTGTTGCCAACCAGGCCATTCCAACAGTCACAGAAGAACCAGTCAAGAGCCTTGGAAGATGGTATGATGATACGCTGAAAGACACACAAAGAGCAAAAGAAACCAAGCAGATGGCGGAGGAAGGCTTGGAGACCATTGACCAGTGTGGGCTCCCTGGCAAATACAAGGTCTGGTGTCTGCAGTTCATGCTGATACCAAAGCTGCTATGGCCTCTGATGATATACGACATCTGCACCAGCATAGTGGAGGCAATGGAAGCCAAAATCAACAAGTTCACAAGGAAATGGCTTGGTGTCCCACCCTGTCTGACTGACATAGCGCTGTACTGTCGCCAAGCAAAGCTGAAACTACCCCTGAAATCCATCCTGGAGGAATACAAAGCAGGGAAGATCAGACTTCAAAGCATGCTGGAGGACTCAGGAGACAAGGTGATAGAAGCAATTAAGCCCCAGCTGAAGACAGGCAGAAAATGGAAAGTTCAAGAGGCGATGGATTCTGCAAAAGAAAGTCTCAAGATCAGAGAAATAACAGGACACACACAGACCAACAGACAGGGACTGGGGGTGACCAAAACTGAATGGTGGTCAAAGGCCAAAGGAAAAGCCAAAAGAGACATGATGATTCAGGAGATGAGAAAAGAAGAAGACCAAAAAAGACTCCAAAAAGCAGTCCAGCAGAGCCAGCAAGGGCAATGGACAACGTGGGAGAATGCACTCCAAAGAAGTCTCACTTGGAATGACATTTGGCACATGGCCCCTCTCAGGATCAGCTTCATTCTCAGATCTGCATATGACCTTCTGCCCTCAAATGCAAACCTGGTGAAGTGGGGGAAAACAGACGATCCTGCATGCCCCCTCTGCCATGAAAAACAAACAGTGGAGCATGTCCTAAGCTCATGTAAAGTAGCCCTGGCTCAAGGAAGGTACACATGGAGGCACAACCAAGTGCTCAAAGAAATTGTACAAGTAGTCTGGGCTAGTACCAACACCACAAAAGGGAAAATCAGGACTCCAAAAGCACCCGCAACATTCTTCACGGCAGGAGGCAGCAAATCATGGCCAAGAACAACAGTGCCACTCGAAACATGCAGGCAGAGTCTGCTGGACGGGGCAGATGACTGGGAGTGCACTGCAGACCTCCCAGAATGGAAGAGTCACCCAGAGATCATCAGCAAGAGTGGCATGAGACCAGACATAGTAGTCCACTCTAAGTCAACCAAGCAGCTGATCATGATCGAGCTCACGGTGCCATATGAGAACAGAATGGAGGCAGCTCAAATCTACAAGACTGAAAAGTATGCTGATCTGGCAAACAGCCTGAGGAGAGAAGGCTGTCAGGTCAAAGTCCTCACTGCAGAAATTGGAGCTAGGGGGTTTGTAGGAACGTCTGCATACAGCCTCATGAAACAGCTCTCAGTTGCAGGGAAGGAAAAAACCAGAGCCCTGAAAGCAATGGCAGAAGCGGCAGAGAGGTGTTCAAGCTGGATCTGGTCAAGGAGGAACAAAAGTGAACTTCATAAGGCTTAATTTCCCTACAAATATCAGGTGTCCCTGTGGCTCAGTGGTTAAAGCGCGAGTCATTAAGTGGAAAATGAGCATGTCCAGAGGGTCATGGGTTCGAATCCCAGCCATGGCTCGTCCCAAGATGGGAAAAAAAGGGGCAGCAGAGGGACATCCGGAGTCATGAACCGGGTGTGGCCCAACCCCCCTAGAGTGTCAGGAGATAAGGGCCGAAACACTTGCTTGAAGGGGGCTTCTCTTCTGAGGACTCTCTGCTGCCACGCTCTCCACAAGTTTCTTTCTACTAATACTTGAAGGCAAATCAATTGCAGAATTAATAGAATCCTCTAAATTTGCTAAATACTGTTTTTGGGCGTCAAAGCCAGTAGAAGGATCAATTATGTTTGATCTCGTTTGTGCTTGCGAACCTAGCAAACACCAAACATAAGTACGAATGGAGTCGTTTATTCGTTCTATTCCCGCTTTTGTTAGGCCCTTAGATGTATCCAAAATAAATGTTGTCCAAGCTTTTTTATGCTCTTGCTCTATGTACCCGAGGTGAACAGTTGTGCCTGAAGAGAAAGATGTGTAAGGAGGATTCCAATCATAGTTATACTTTCTGTGCACTCCCCAATAATAAAGAGTGCCTAAACCATGATTAAGATCCAACTTTTGTCTAAAGTCTGTCTTTGGGTCAATATCAAATTCGTTACAGATCCTTTCAAAAGCCTTGTAATCTATTCTGTTGCTGAATGGATTAAACGTTTTGTCATTTGGTAATGGCGCTTGCAGTTCAGACAAAATACGTCTGAAGGTGTAATAAAAATGAAATCTATACACTGACCTCACCAAAGGAACAGGATGATTTAAATGATCAGCATACGACACTCCACACCCAGTTGAAGCACAAAACACAGCAAAGTTTAACTGGTTCTGATAAAACTGCATCGGATGACTGAACCACACTTTCGGGATGTAGTCGTTTTTAATAGGAGGGTTAAGATAACGATCCAATGGAGTACTAACCTTTACTTGAAAGGCGTCAGACTGAGTCACAGAAATGTCAAGGGTGTCAGTTGTTATATTTTTAGGACTGTAGTGCGGCCCAACAGAATATTTTGCATTAGTATATTTGAATGCACTCATTTTTAAATTTGTTTTAAAAATGTTTGTAACAATAACAACTCAAGACAGTCCTTCGTTTTTAGAATATGCTATTGATAATAACTGCGGAACCCAAAGGGTCGCACTCCATGAAATTTTTTACAAAGTCGTATGGTTTAATATAACTAAATCCAAGAAAAATAATAAGATTACAAAATTTGACAATAGAGGAAACTTAGTTAGCCAGTTAACCATACCTGATGGTTATTACGGGTTTTGCTCGCTAAAAGAAGCAATGAGTAACTTCGACATTACTCTCAAACTTAACAATGCAAATTTGAAAATAATGTTGACATTCAAACCTGAAGAAGAAGAAGTACGTTACTATTTTGATAGAGAGCTAGCTAAAATGTTAGGCTTTGCAACTAGCGATAATGTCATTTATGATTTTATAGTTACATCAGACAAAACTACTTATGAGGGAGAATATCCGCTCGATCTTGCATTACATTCATTACTCTATGTTCATTTGGACGAGCTGAGCACTGATGAAAACTTATATGATGGAAGGCCCTCAACTGTTTTAAGAGCTCTTCCATCAGGGAAAGCTGCATATTGCGATTATGAATTTATACAATTCCCTAATTTACAGTTTAAAAGATTAGCTTGTGGGAGGGTCAGATCATGTAATATAAAGATCACAGATAAAACAGGGAAAGTCGTGAAATGTGATAACCTGCACATTGTTTTAGAAATAAAATAATACGTTGTTTTAAAAAATGTCACGTGGACCAGACGATTCGGGGGTCACATTAGCGCCTGAGAGTTTTGTAACTTTAGAATTAAAAGACCTTGCAGACGTTGAGGACTTTGAACAAAACGGTGAGATAGGCACTTTATATGGTTTTGAGTACACTAAAGATGGTTATTATAAGCGCAAAGAGGTTGACGACAACAAAAGGTTTCCTAAACTAGAACAACTACGCAATGTAGAAGCAAATAATGCGGGTCAGTATGAATATAAAATAGTTCGAAAAACTGACAACAAATGGCACTTAGAACCATATTTAGAATGGGACATAAAATTTGAATTCTTAAGCCCATTTACATTTTTTGACCGTCAAAAAAGTTTCAGAAAAGCATTGAACTCTGGCCCTTTACATGTAAGTCTTATGCCAGAGGACAACAGTCGGAAAGAGATCGAAATAAAGCCGTTTGGGGACAAACAGTACATCCTCCACAGAAGAGAATCGGTTTTAAAGAAAGCTTCTACAAAATTACAGTTCATTCCACGCACAAAATTAGGAGACACGTTCACAATGATATTTAAAATTTCTGTCTTAAAAGATGAGGCGAGAAATGGAGCTCTGGGCGTCAGTGACAATCTTATGAAAGGAATTCTTATTAGCTGGCAAAACTTAGACGTTGACAAACTTAAAGTTACTGTCGTCGTTCTTTACAATGGCGAGGATATTAAGGTCATAACAACAAGCAACAAAATTGATATTAGTCTAAATAGAAACGATCTTACAGAACTGAACTGGATTAATCTTACACATTTGGGCCTTATAGGGTTTTATTATACTGAACAAGTTTTGACAGAGAGTATGATAAAAACAATAACTGGATTAGATTAAATTCTGTTTTAAAGCTATGGAGCAAACGACTTTGGTGTCAATGCCGATGTTAAACTTTATGACAAAAACCCCTCATTGTTCATTGATTTGTGGACAGACTGGTTGTGGAAAAACAATATTTGTCCTCGACCTATTACAAACAGTTTATCGTTATAATTTTGATCATATTGTAATTTTCTGTCCGACACTTAAATGGAACAAAGCATATCACGATAGAAGGTTTATATGGACGGATGATGAAATCTATTTAGTTGACCCTAGCAATAAACTGAGTGTGTTTAGAACATTTTTTTAAACTGTTTGAGGGAACGCAGACATTATTTATTATAGATGATTGTTCGGCAGAAAAGGATATAGTCAAAAAAAGAAACACTTTATCAAAACTAGCTTTCAGTGGAAGACATGCTGGGATAAGTGTGTGGATTTTATGTCAAAAATATAACTCAGTTTTAAAAGACTTTAGAGAACAATTAAAGACAGTGGTTTTATTTCACATGAAAGACAGAGACGCATTTGATGAATGTATGCGTGAAAATGATGTTATTGAAAACGATCAAGAAAAACGAAGGATTAAGCAAAAACTTAAGTCTCAAAAGTTTTCTAAATTAGTGTTAAAAACAGATAATCCTACACATTATGTATGTTTGTAAAGTGTTTACTATTAGAGAACTATAAAATAGGCATTCTGGGTAAGCCGGCGGAGCAACAGCGAAACCGGCTTCAGCCGGTTGGAGCTGGCGGAGGTGGGTGAGCCAGAATGCCTATTTTATAGTTCTCTTGTGTGGAGGATTCCTTCCAGTATATATAAATTTATGTTCAAACGGGCAAAATTCAGGGCCGCCATGTTTTTGAAAGTGTTGACCCTACGAAACAGGAGTGACGGTGTCGTGACAGGTGTGCTCCTCTTTCTTTTGTACATGGGCAATTTGATCCATCAGTGTGGTGACATTGAGCTGAATCCCGGACCTTCTAAACTAGATACTCTGAGACAAACAAGGATGACAAGTGGTGGTCAATGAAGACAAAGTACAGAAAAAACAACAGGTGAGAAACTGACAGTCGGAGATCCTTCACTGAATGATATTGTTTCCATGTTATCAGACTTGAACACAAAATTTGACGACAAATTTGATGACATGAAAAAGGATTTGGCAGAACCGAAAGCGTCATATTCATTAAGTGAAGGATCTCAAAACAGAAGGTAGACAATCTGGAGAAAAAGACAGACGATTTAGAAGGTCGTTCAAAAAGGAATAACTTGATTATCTATGGTATTCCTAGGAGAGAAAAAGAAACCTGGCAAAACTGTGAGGATCTGATCACCGACATGGTAACGGACAAATTAGAATTATCAGATACAATCCATTTTGATAGGGTGCACAGGTTGAACGCAAGTGATAAATCGCCAATTGTTGCAAGATGTACATTCTACAAGGATAAAGAGAAAATTCTAAAAGAAAAGCGAAAATTAAAAGGATCTGATATTTTCATCGGCGAAGATTTCTCCTGGAGAGTCAGGGAAACAAGGAGGAAACTAACGCCTTTTCTTAAGTCAGCCAGACAGCAAGGTAAGAGAGCCACCATGGTTTTCGATCACTTAGTAATTGAAGGAAAAAAAAAAAGTACTGGACACTGATGAAAGACTGAAATTGTCCACCTAGGATTTCGGCCGGCTCTGTGTAACTAGCGCAATATCTAACCTAGCAGGACATTTTACAACAGAGAATCAGTTTAAGGTGATACCGGCTACAACTTGTTCAGGGACTGGAAATAGGCCAACCAGTCAACCTGTTTTGTGTGACAGTGTAGTGGTTCGTGGGGAGGGGAAGGGTGGGGTGTGTGCTGATCTTGCCGGTGACAGTCCAACATGTGTGTTGTCAATTGGGCACGTGAGACACGCTGTAGAGAGTAAAACCATTTCATCTCGTGTCCAACATGCCACTTTATTCTCCGTGTTTATGACACAAGCGTGTGACGCTCATGACACAATTCGCATGAATGAGAAAGCGAGTGTGATTGATTGTAAAGATGAAGGTTTTGAAAATGATGTAATTGTGTCAGAAGAAAGTACAGATTCTCTTTTTTGTTCAACCATTGCTTATAATGCATGTAAACATGATTTGATGAAGGATGACTATTTGACGACAAAGGAAGATTATGTGAAATACTCAGTTGATGACGATGTTATGTATATGCCTGTAGATAACATGTCCAATACTGCATGTGAAAAAGATGTTCTGAGGGCATTAGATGTTGTAGGCAGAGGGGGAGAGTGTGCTGAAGATAGGATAATGGAAAGGCTAGGGTGCAGCGATAACATGACAAGGAAAGGGAATGGGAACAGAGAGGATAAGACAGGGGGAGAGAGTGGGAGTAGGAGTGACATGACAAGGGAAGGGAATGGGAATAGAGAGGATAAGACAGGGGGAGAGAGTGGGAGTAGGAGTGACATGACAAGGGAAGGGAATGGGAACAGGGATGGTAAGACAGGGGGAGAGAGTGGGAGTAGGAGTGACATGACAAGGGAAGGGAGAGGGAGTAATGACTATCTGGCATGTGACATTGAAGAAGAGGATAACAATAATCAACTGGATGGGAATGGATCTGGGATGGATGATACGTTTAGTTCGAGTTCTGTAAATATGGGTACATGTTTGGATAAAATGTCTTTTCTTCATTGGAATGTGTGTGGATTGCTTTCAAAACTTGAGGATGCAGATTTTGTTGAGTTCATTTCTTCATTCGACTTCGTATGTCTTGTAGAAACTTTTCTTGAAAAGTTTGAGTCTAGTTTGTTTAAAGAGCATGCGTTATTTGTAAAACCAGCTGTTAAGCTGGCACGACATGGGAGGTGTTCGGGAGGCATTGTCTGTCCTGTACGTAAACCTCTGGTTCCCCACATACGATATATTGATGATGATAGTGATTTTTGTATGTATTTTGTATTAGATAAAGAATTCTTTCAGTTTTATAAAAACATTCTGTTTGTTTGCACATATGTACCTCCTGAACATTCACCATATTATTCTGTATACGATTGTGATAATGGGATTAGTATACTTTAAGAAAGTCTTGTTGACAATATGTTTTTGTTTGATGATGCTCATATAATAATGTGTGTTGATTTGAATGCAAGGACTTCCGATTGTTCCCCTGATTACTTTGATGAAAGCAGATTGCATGACAGTTACACAAAACATTCTGTAGACCAGAAGAAAAGAATGTCCCATGATACAGTAATGAATTCTTACGGTAAAAAATTGCTGGACCTCAGTACGGCTTTGGGACTATGTATTTTAAATGGTTTATGTCATGGTGATGAAAATGGTCAGTATACATATACTGTTCAAAAAACGTTAAGGACCAACATTTCATTGACTTATAAAAAAGAAAATTGGGAAGTGATCAATCTCCAAGTGTAACATGAATTTATTGAATATGTGAAAAGTGTGTAAAGACAATGACAAGTCCGAGGAATCAACAAACTGGAATCGAACGCAGTACAAACACCCCCACCCCCAAATTTGAAAGTCACAGGAGGAGTGTTTGTTCAATGTCATGGTTAATAACGTGTGTGTCCCCCGTTATTGGCAAAGCCTGGGGGACAGCAGCCCACTCCTGCTGGACTGACTCAAACAGCTGACTCAGGTTAGCAGGAGGAGGACAACGCTGCTGCAGTCTCCGGCCCAGTTCATCCCAAAGATGTTCGATGGGGTTCAGGTCTGGGCTGTTTGCGGGCCACTGCATTCTGTTGACACCAGCAGCTTGGAGAAACGTGTTTACGGCTCTGGTGCGATGGGGCCGTGCATTGTCGTCTTGAAAGACTGCCTGAGGTCCAAGCTGTTGAAGGGCTGGCAGCACCAGGGGTTGCAAAATCTCTGTTTGGTAGCGAACACCATTCAAGTTCCCTGCCACATTGTAGAGAACCGTTCTGTAGCGTGTGCTTATGCCGCCCCAAATCATAACGGATTCCCCACCATAGCGGTTCCTTTCCAGGACAGCTTCTTCTGCAAAACGCTCCCCACGGCGTCTCCAGACCCTGTTCCGGCTATCGGTGGGATCCAGGCAGAACCGCGACTCGTCTGTAAACATCACGTTAGCCCACTGTTCATGTGTCCATCTCACGTGCTGCGTGCACCATACTCGGCGTGCTGCTCTGTGGGTATCAGTCAAACGAGGTCTTATGGCTGGTCGTCGAGCACGGAAGTTAGCGGCGTGTAGGCGGTTTCGTATGGTCTGATCACTGACAACAGTGTTGGTGGCATCTCTAAGGCGACGTCTGATGTTGTTTGCACTTGCTGTTCTTTCTTGTGTGGCCTGCCTTTCAATGTGTCGGTCCTCTCGTGGTGTTGTTATTCTGGGTCGACCAGAGCGTGGTCGTTCTTGCACTCTTCCTGTGTCTTGAAAGCGTTGTCCGAGTCTGATAACAACAGATTGTGATACCCCAAGTCTCCGTGCCACTTCCTGGACTGCAACTCCTTCTTGGAGCCATCCTATTGCTCTTCCTCGATCCAGCTCGTTCAGTCTTCGATGTGGAGGCATGCTGTTGCACTGCATTTTTCGCCAGTACAGTGGCTTTTAAAGACATTCGGTTGAGCATGTTTTATGACCTACAGCCTGATTTAGCTCGTGCTTCACATGATTTTGATTCAGCACATGCTCCTCGGATCCCAAGCACATCAGAAATTCACCCCAATTTGTTCCAAAAATGAGAAGTCGCGACACGTGTTTTTCAAGGCGCGTGAGAAATGTGTGCCACAAAATTGTAGTTGCCGCATTCACTATCAATTTGTGCGAGTGGTTCAATTTGTTTTGACCACAAAGGCGGTACAATTGAATTTTTGTAAATTTTCAAAAGTTTTTTTGCATTCTCAATGTTGGTCCTTAACTTTTTTTGAACAGTATATATAGCCGATCAAGGGTGCAGTGTGAATGATTATTTCTTAACTTCCACATCTTTCTTTGATAGTGCGTGTGAGTTTATGACTCTAAGTGTCCTTGACAGATTAGAATCAGATCATCTGCCTCTTTTGTTGTGCTTTAATAATCAAACACATATCACTTCCATCAGGAATTCTGTGAATAAGAGTGAAGACATGTTCACTGATAAATATAAATGGATTTCATCATATGCGCAGACATTTTTTTGACTCAGTGAACTCGAATAAAGTTAAAAAAAAAAGAGTTAGAAGTTGCCACAGACTTAATCAATGTTGATGTTAACTTAGCAATAGATAGGTTTAACCAGATTGTTAAAGATCAGGCAGGACATATGAGGAAACGAATACCGATACATAAACAGTCAAGCAAAGGATGGTTTGACCACGAATGAAAATCAAACAAACGAAAAGTGAAAAGACTTCATAGATTGTTTAAGCGTTCACTGGATAAAAATGACCGAATTAGATTTTGTATAGCTAGAAGAGAATACAAAAACATGATTGAGGAAGAAGGAGGAACGAAATGAATCAGTGTTAAAGGAACTGCTTGATTCTGTTAAATGCCAGAAGACATTTTGGGAAACGGTTACGAAATTCTCTCGTAAAAAAACACAACCATTGGTTTGGCCATTTTAAGATATTATTAGATAGAGAAACACATGAGTTTCCAGATGATGATACAGTAGAGGATGGTGATGAGATATATGACAGGCCAATATCTAGGGACGAGGTAATGATAGCAGTTAGAAAGCTGAAGAATGGTAAATCGGCTGGACCTGATGATCTAATTGGGGAGTTCTATAAAAACGCAGGAGAGCCAGTGTTAATGTTTTTAGTGAACTTATTTAACCATTTATTCAATAATGGCATCTATCCAAATGACTGGACTGAGTCACCACTTTTTAAGAAAGGCGAAGTCAGTAACACGAACAACTACAGAGGTATATTATTGTGTAATATAAGTAGTAAGTTATATAGCTCGATAATCAACAGCAGATTGCAGGAGTGGGTAAATTTAACATCAAGCAGGGTTTAAGAAGGACTACTGTACGATAGATCATGTATTTACATTGCTAGCTGCCATTCAAAAACAGTTTGCAAAGAATCAAAAGTTGTATGTTGCATTTGTAGATTTTGAGAAAGCTTTCGACTCCATTTCTAGAAATTTGCTATGGCCTGTGTTGCTAAAAAATAGAGTCGGTGGTAAATTATATAGATGCATTAAGAGTATGTATAGAGATGTAAAGGCTAGGATAAGAAGTGGGGGTAAATTGTCAGATGTTGTGAATTGCACAAGGGGAGTAAAGCAAGGTGATGTTTGCAGCCCGATTCTCTTTTCGTTGTTCGTTAACGAACTTGCACTAGAAATTATAGAAAATGGCAAAAATGGTGTGTCCTTTGATTTGATAGAATTGTTCATATTACTTTTTGCGGATGATATTATCTTGTTATCAATATCAGTTGTTGGCCTACAAAGACAGTTGAATAGTTTGTATGCAGCTGCAATGAGATTGGAGCTAAAAGTGAATATGGAGAAAACAAATATCATTGTTTTTCGCAAGGGTGGGTATCTGGCTAGACATGAACAATGGATGTATGGAAATGAGCCAGTAAAAGTAGTAAACGTATATAAGTATCTGGGTATATTCTTTTCAACCAGGCTGAGCTTTACCTATGCATGTGGAGATACAGTTAATAGAGCAAAAAGAGCTGTTCTAATTATACTTAAGGTAATGTATAAGCTTGACTGTAGCTCGTTTAATATATTTAAAAAGTTATTTGATTCCCAAGTTCAATCAATTTTACAATATGGGGCTGAAATATGGGCGTTCGAAAGCAGCAATGTTATTGAAAAGCTGCATTTGTTTGCCATGAAACGCTTTTTGAACGTCGACAGTCGTACTCCTAATGATTTGGTATATGGAGAAATAGGGAGATGTCCTATCTATTTAAACTCATACGTTAAATGCATCAGTCACTGGCTAAAACTGACAAGGATGGAAAATTACAAGTTACCATTTAAAACGTATAAAGTGTTATATGATCTTCATATTAATGGAAAGAAGACCTGGGCCACAAATGTTCGTAAGTGCCTATATTCTTATGGTTTTG
>CM065721.1:1016212-1028712 GCA_033310375.1 Conus canariensis | reverse complement strand
TTTCCTTTAATAGTCCCCCTCCTTTCATGTAATAGTCCCCCTCCTTTCATGTAATAGTCCCACTCCTTTCATGTAATAGTCCCCCTCCTTTCCTTTAATAGTCCCCCTCCTTTCCTTTAATAGTCCCCCTCCTTTCATTGAATAGTCCCCCTCCTTTCATGTAATAGTCCCCCTCCTTTTCCTTTAATAGTCCCCCTTCTTTCATTTAATTGTCCCCCTCCTTTCCTTTAATAGTCCCCCTCCTTTCCTTTAATAGTCCCCCTCCTTTCCTTTAATAGTCCCCCTCCTTTCATTGAATAGTCCCCCTCCTTTCCTTTAATAGTCCCCCTCCTTTCATTTAATAGTCCCCCTCCTTTCCTTTAATAGTCCCCCTCCTTTCATGTAATAGTCCCCTCCTTTCTTTATAGTCCCCCTCCTTTCTGTTAATAGTCCCCCCCCTTTCCTTTAATTTAGTCCCCCTCCTTTCTTTAATGTCCCCTCCTTCCTTTAATAGTCCCATCCTTTCATTAATAGTCCCCCTCCTTTCTAATAGTCCCCCTCCTTTCCTTTAATAGTCCCCTCCTTTCCTTTAATATCCCTCCTCCTTTCACTGTAATAGTCCCCCTCCTTTCATTGAATAGTCCCCCTCTTTCTGATAGTCCCCCTCTTTCATAATAGTCCCCCTCCTTTCATTTAATAGTCCCCCTCCTTTCATGTAATAGTCCCCCTCCTTTCTTAATAGTCCCCCTCCTTTCTTAATAGTCCCCCTCCTTTCATTAATAGTCCCCTCCTTTCATTTAATAGTCCCCCTCCTTTCCTTAATAGTCCCCCTCCTTTCCTTTAATAGTCCCCCTCCTTTCTTTAATAGTCCCCCTTTCCTTTCCTTTAATAGTCCCCTCCTTTCTTAATGCCCCTTTTAATAGTCCCCCTTCTTAATGTCCTCCTTTAATAGTCCCCTCCTTTCATTAATAGTCCCCTCTTCCTTTTCCTTTCATTAATAGTCCCCCTCTTTCCTTAATAGTCCCCCTCCTTTCCTTAATAGTCCCCCTCCTTTCATGTAATAGTCCCCCTCCTTTCATTTAATAGTCCCCCTCCTTTCTTTAATAGTCCCCCTCCTTTCCTTTAATAGTCCCCCTCCTTTCATTAATAGTCCCCCTCCTTTCCTTAATAGTCCCCTCCTTTCTTAATAGTCCCCCCTTTCCTTTAATAGTCCCCTCCTTCTTTAATAGTCCCCCTTCCTTCTCCTTTATAATAGTCCCCTCCTTTCATTAATAGTCCCCCTCTTTTCACTTTAATAGTCCCCCTCCTTCATGTAATAGTCCCCCTCCTTTCATTAATAGTCCCCCTCTTTCCTTCTAATAGTCCCCCTCCTTTCCTTTAATAGTCCCCCTCCTTTCTTATAGTCCCCTCTTTATGTATAGTTCCCCCTCCTTTCCTTTAATAGTCCCCTCCTTTCTTAATAGTCCCCTCCTTTCATGAATAGTCCCCCTCCTTTCATGTAATAGTCCCCTCCTTTCTTTAATAGTCCCCCTCCTTTCATTAATAGTCCCCCTCCTTTCATGTAATAGTCCCCTCCTTTCTTAATAGTCCCCTCCTTTCTTAATAGTCCCCTCCTTTCTTAATAGTCTCCCCTCCTTTCATTATAGTCCCCTCCTTTCATTAATAGTCCCCCTCCTTTCATTAATAGTCCCCTCCTTTCCTTTAATAGTCCCCCTCCTTTCATGTAATAGTCCCCTCCTTCATGTAATAGTCCCCCTCCTTTCATTAATAGTCCCCTCCTTTCCTTTAATAGTCCCCCTCCTTTCTTTAATAGTCCCCCTCCTTTCTCTTTAATAGTCCCCCTCCTTTCATGAATAGTCCCCTCCTTTCATTAATAGTCCCCCTCCTTTCCTTTAATAGTCCCCCTCCTTCATGTAATAGTCCCCCTCCTTTCCTTAATAGTCCCCTCCTTTCATGTAATGTCCCCCTCCTCTAATAGTCCTCCTTTCCTAAGTCCCTCCTTCATGTAATAGTCCCACTCCTTTCCTTTAATAGTCCTCCTCCTTTCATGTAATGGTCCCCCTCCTTTCATGTAATGTCCCCCTCCTTTCTTAATAGTCCCCTTTCAGTAATAGTCCCCTCCTTTCATGTAATAGTCCCCTCCTTTCATTAATAGTCCCTCCTTATTATGTCCTCCTTTCCTTATAGTCCCTCTTTAATAGTCCCCTCCTTTCCTTTAATAGTCCCCCTCCTTTCCTCTAATAGTCCCCCTCCTTTCATAATAGTCCCCTCCTTTCATTTAATAGTCCCCCTCCTTTCATCAATAGTCCCCCTCCTTTCCTTTAATAGTCCCCCTCCTTTCATGTAATAGTCCCCCTCCTTTCATGTAATAGTCCCCTCCTTTCATGTAATAGTCCCCCTCCTTTCATGTAATAGCCCCCTCTTTCATGTAATAGTCCCCCTCCTTTCCTTTAATAGTCCCCCTCCTTCCTTTAATAGTCCCCCTCCTTTCATTGAATAGTCCCCTCCTTTCATTGAATAGTCCCGTCCTTTCATCTAATAGTCCCCCTCCTTTCCTTAATAGTCCCCTCCTTTCATGTAATAGTCCCCCCCTTTCCTTTAATAGTCCCCTCCTTTCATGTAATAGTCCCCTCCTTTCCTTTAATAGTCCCCTCCTTTCCTTTAATATTCCCTCCTATCATGTAATAGTCCCTCCTTTCCTTTAATAGTCCTCCTCCTTTCATGTAATGGTCCCCTCCTTTCATGTAATGGTCCTCCTTCCTTTAATAGTCCCCTCCTTTCCTTAAAGTCCCCCTTCATGAATAGTCCCCTCTTTCATGTAATAGTCCCCTCCTTTCTTAATAGTCCCCTCCTTCCTTAATAGTCCCTCCTTTCCTTTAATAGTCCCCCTCCTTTCCTTTAATAGTCCCCCTCCTTTCTTAATGTCCCCTCCTTTCATGTAATAGTCCCTATCCTTTCTGTAATAGTCCGCCTCCTTTCCTTTAATAGTCCACCTCTTTTCATGTAATAGTCCCCCTCCTTTCCTTTAATAGTCCCCCTCCTTTCCTTTAATAGTCCCCTCCTTTCCTTTAATAGTCCCCTCCTTTCATGTAATAGCCCCCTCCTTTCCTTTAATAGTCCCTCCTTCCTTTAATAGTCCCCCTCCTTTCCTTAATAGTCCCCTCCTTTCATGAATAGTCCCCTCCTTTCCTTTAATAGTCCCACTCCTTTCTTTAATAGTCCCCCTCCTTTCCTTTAATAGTCCCCCTCCTTTCCTTTAATAGTCCCCCTCTTTTCATGTAATAGTCCCCGTCCTTTCATTAATAGTCCCCCTCCTTTCATTTAATAGTCCCCCTCCTTTCCTTTAATAGTCCCCCTCCTTTCCTTTAATAGTCCCCTCCTTTCTTTAATAGTCCCCCTCCTTTCATGTAATAGTCCCCCTCCTTTCATATAATAGTCCCCCTCCTTTCCTTTAATAGTTCCCCTCCTTTCCTTAATAGTCCCCCTCCTTTCATGTAATAGTCCCCCTCCTTTCATATAATAGTCCCCTCCTTTCCTTTAATAGTCCCCTCCTTTCATGTAATAGTCCCCTCTTTTCCTTTAATAGTCCCCTCCTTTCCTTTATAGTCCCCCTCCTTTCCTTTAATAGTCCCCCTCCTTTCATGTAATAGTCCCCCTCCTTTCTTAATAGTCCCCTCCTTCCTTTAATAGCCCCCCCCCCTTTCCTTTAATAGTCCCCCTCCTTTCCTTAATTGTCCCCCTCCTTTCCTTTAATAGTCTCCCATCCTTTCCTTTAATAGTCCCCCTCCTTTCCTTTAATAGTCCCCCGTGGCCTTGTCGCATCCATTTTGGTGTGCAGCCTGTACAAGTGTGTCAGCTGGTTGTCCGCTGTTCAGCAACGTCAGTCCACTGTCTCCACGCAGCCTCAGTCTTTGTGCGAACCACTGTGTGTCCTTTGTCTTTGTACGAACCACTGTGTGTCCTTTGTCTTTGTGCGAACCACTGTGTGCCCTTTGTCTTTGTGCGAACCACTGTGTGTCTGCCTCAGACCCGACATTTTTGCCTCAAACAGCGGCACACACAAACCAGCGTGTGTGTGCTTCGAACTGGGCATTTTAACACTCTTAACGATGGCGTGTGGAAAACAAACAGCCAGCACTATCATCAGGAAGCAGAGAACCAATTAGATGAACAGAGAGTAGTGAATGCCCTCTAGCTCTGAGTGTAATCAGGAAGCAGAGAACCAATTAGATGAACAGAGAGTAGTGAATGCCCTCTAGCTCTGAGTGTAATCAGGAAGCAGAGAACCAATTAGATGAACAGAGAGTAGTGAATGCCCTCTAGCTCTGAGTGTAATCAGGAAGCAGAGAACCAATTAGATGAACAGAGAGTAGTGAATGCCCTCTAGCTCTGAGTGTAATCAGGAAGCAGAGAACCAATCAGATGAACAGAGAGTAGTGAATGCCCTCTAGCTCAGAGAACCAATCAGATGAACAGAGAGTAGTGAATGCCCTCTAGCTCAGAGAACCAATTAGATGAACAGAGAGTAGTGAATGCCCTCTAGCTCTGAGTGTAATCAGGAAGCAGAGAACCAATTAGATGAACAGAGAGTAGTGAATGCCCTCTAGCTCTGAGTGTAATCAGGAAGCAGAGAACCAATCAGATGAACAGAGAGTAGTGAATGCCCTCTAGCTCAGAGAACCAATCAGATGAACAGAGAGTAGTGAATGCCCTCTAGCTCAGAGAACCAATCAGATGAACAGAGAGTAGTGAATGCCCTCTAGCTAAGAGAACCAGTCAGATGAACAGAGAGTAGTGAATGCCCTCTAGCTCTGAGTAGCAAAAAGCCTGGAAATCTATGGCTCAGCCATGAGATCACAACTCGTGACCTCCAGTTTGTATTGTCATATGCGCCCAGTCGATGGCTTACGAAAGACAAAAGTGCCACAATTCTTATGTCATCTTGTCGCCAGTATACATCTAAACCTTCAACTTACAAATTTCAAATGAACAAAATTCGTTGATATTGATATTAGTATTCAGAGTGGAAATTTGAAAAAAAAATGTATAGGTTTTGCATTACAGTGTTAAGTGATTTCTTTTCGTTTTGTTTCGATACTTTTTTTCCCTTTCCTCTCAATGACGTCATTCACACATTTGCTCACTCCGCTCCCCTGTACATTGCCACACCCAGGTCTGTCCTGTCGCAGCCCTAGCACCGACAGCCCTAGCACCGACAGCCCTAGCAGACAGCCCTAGCAGACAGCCCTAGCACCCACAGTCCCAGCACCGACAGCCCTAGCACCGACAACCCTAGCACCCACAGCCCTAGCACCGACAGCCCTAGCACCGACAGCCCTAGCACCGACAGCCCTAGCACCCACAGTCCCAGCACCGACAGCTCTGGCACCGACAGCCCTAGCACCCACAGCCCTAGCACCCACAGCCCTAGCACCCACAGCCACAGCACCCACAGCCCTAGCACCGACAGCCCTAGCACCGACAGCCCTAGCAGACAGCCCAAGCAGACAGCCCTAGCACCCACAGTCCCAGCACCGACAGCCCTAGCACCGACAGCCCTAGCACCGACAGCCCTAGCACCCACAGTCCCAGCACCGACAGCCCTAGCACCCACAGCCCTAGCACCGACAGCCTTAGCACCCACAGTCCCAGCACCCACAGTCCCAGCGCCCACAGTCCCAGCACCGACAGCCCTAGCACCGACAGCCCTAGCACCCACAGTCCCAGCACCGACAGCCCTAGCACCGACAGTCCTTGCACCCACAGTCCCAGCACCCACAGCCCTAGCACCCACAGTCCCAGCACCCACAGCCCTAGCACCGACAGCCCTAGCACCCACAGTCCCAGCACCGACAGCCCTAGCACCCACAGCACTAGCACAGACAGCCCTAGCACCCACAGCCCTAGCACCCACAGCCCTAACACCCACAGCCCTAGCACCCACAGTCCCAGCACCGACAGCCCTAGCACCCACAGCCCTAGCACCCACAGCCCTAGCACCCACAGCCCTAGCAGACAGTCCAAGCAGACAGCCCTAGCACCCACAGTCCCAGCACTGACAGCGCTAGCACTGACAGCCCTAGCACCGACAGCCCTAGCACCGACAGCCCTAGCACCCACAGCCCTAGCACCGACAGCCCTAGCACCCACAGCCCTAGCACCTACAGTCCCAGCACCTACAGTCCCAGCACCGACAGCCCTAGCACTGACAGCCCTAGCACCCACAGCCCTAGCACCGACAGCCCTAGCAGACAGCCCAAGCAGACAGCCCTAGCACCCACAGGCCTAGTACCCACAGTCCCAGCACCGACAGCCCTAGCAGACAGCCCAAGCAGACAGCCCTAGCACCCACAGCCCTAGCACTGATAGCCCTAGCACCGACAGCCCTAGCAGACAGCCCAAGCAGACAGCCCTAGCACCCACAGTCCCAGCACCGACAGCCCTAGCACCGACAGCCCTAGCACCGACAGCCCTAGCAGACAGCCCAAGCAGACAGCCCTAGCACCCACAGCCCTAGCACCGACAGCCCAAGCACCCACAGCCCTAGCACCGACAGCCCAAGCAGACAGCCCTAGCACCCACAGTCCCAGCACCGACAGCCCTAGCACACACAGCCCTAGCACCGACAGCCCTAGCACCCATAGTCCCAACACCGACAGCCCTAGCACCGACAGCCCTAGCAGACAGCCCTAGCACCCACAGTTCCAGCACCGACAGCCCTAGCACCGACAGCCCTAGCACCCACAGTCCCAGTACCGACAGCCCTAGCACCGACAGCCCTAGCACCGTAATGCGCAGACAGCTCTAGCACAGATAATCCCTGCAGACAGCCCTAGCAGACAGCCCTAACGCAGACAGCCCTAGCACCGTAATCCGGAGACAGCTCTAGCACAGATAATCCCTGCAGACAGCCCTAACACAGACAGCCTTAACACAGACAGCCCTTCGCCGTAATCCACAGACAGCAATCAATATGAGGCATTGGGAGGTATCCCACCAGAGGAGAGAATACGATAAGAGGAAAGAACTCGCTGACGGTTCTGTGGCCACTCCTGCAGATTCGGAAGGTCGAAACCGCTGCTGCGGATCGTGGCGGATCTGCACCGTGTCAGCCCTGGCACGGCCCTGGCCCCACAGGTGACGCTACGCCGGGCCCGCGTGATGAAAGACGAAGGGGACCTGAACGGGGCGCTCAAGGTCATCCACACCATCATCAGCAGAGGTGAGGCCATCTTGGTCAGCCAGCGGTCAGTGAAAGCTTTGACCTCGTCTCCAGTCAGAACTGTCACAGTCATTAGAACCTGCGGAAAGTGCTGGGGTGAGGTGGGGGTGGAAGTGAGAGGATGGATAAGTGGAAGGTGGGGGTGGAGCGGGGGTAGGATGAGGATGAAAGAAAAGCATAAATCTTTCAAATTTCTTACAGGGGTAATCAAGTCGATCTGACTGTGATTGGTATCCGGGTTAGACAGGGTGTACCTGACTTTGTTACTGAAACAAACATTCAGTTGTACCTTTGCTACTCCGAGAGTAATATTGGACGAAAGCATAATCAAATATTTCACATAAACAAACGTGCACGCTGTCTCTCCGTTTTCAATGAACTGAGCTTCAATTTACACATCGAACATGCTTATTGTCGTCCACAAGACACAGAATGGATAAACCGACAATGTTCATTCAGTTGGTGTTTGTCAAAGTGTGTCTACCATCTTATGTGTGAAACACAAACCTTGCAGCCGATGCTGTTAGGATGGCTTTACTGCATACAACCTGTGACAGCCGTAGCAATGACTGCACAATTTTTTGAAAATAAGATGATAGACAGCAGTTTTGTTTCTGTTCTCATTTGTCTCCCTGCATGGGATTTTCCATTTTCTCTGATAAGAGCAACGACCAGTTATTGACATTGTCCATGGAGACCTGAGACTATTCTTGAATTGTTCCTCTACATTATTATTCTTTAATGGTTCCGCTACACTATTCTTCAATGTTTTCTCTAAACTATTCTGCAATTTCCTCTACATTTTTTCCACAAGCCTCTCTCTCTCTGTCTCTCTCTGTCTCTCTCTCTGTCACTGTCTCTGTCTCTCTGTCTCTGTCTCTCTCTCTCTCTCTGTGTTCTATCGCATCATCCTATCCATATTTTCTGTTAATGTCGGTTGTAACATTCAAACGGCAGTTTCGTCTGTTTCAATGTCTGCAGTCACCTTCATGTTCAGGTCAGAGTCCTGCAGGTCATGGTGACGAGGACAGTGTCCAGGAACCAGCATCATGCTGTGCTCAGCTCTCCCTCTCCTTTTGCCCCTCACCCTGACTGCCGGGGTCACGGAGAGTTTGAAGCCGTGACAGTCCGGTTTCACCAGTAGTTTGAACGTCACATGAAACTAAATGGCGCCAGTGTCATCTCTTACCTCTTAGGTCAAAATGGCTTCAAATGCCACAGTAAGCATCAAAACTGATTGACTAAGTTTTTAATCTGTGTGTGTGTGTGTGTGTGTGTGTGTGTGTGTGTGTGTGTGTGTGTGTGTGTGTGTGTGGTGCGCGCGCGCGCGTGTCTGTGTCTGTTTGTGTGTGTACCTGTGTGTGCATGTGTGTGTGAGTGTGTGTGTGTGTGTGTTTGTGTGTTTGTGTGTGTGTGTGTGTGTGTGTGTGTGTGTGTGTGTGTGTGTGTGTGCGCGCGCGCGCGCGCGTGCGTGTGTGTGTTTGTGTTTGTGTGTGTATGTGTGTGTGTGTGTGTGTGTGTGTGTGTGTGTGTGTGTGCGTGCGCGCGCGCGCGTGTGCGTGTGTGTGTGTGTGTGTGTTCAGAGGATGGCTGGCAGTACAAGGAGGAGAGACAATACCAGGACACCAAAGCGGCCTGTCTACACGTGCAGGGACAGATCTACCACAATCTGGGTCTCTCTCTCTCTCTCTCTCTCGCTCTCCTCTCTCTCTCTCTCTCTCTCTCTCTCTCTCTCTCTCGTGCGCGCGCACCCCACTCTCCACACCCACCCGCACCTCGCTTTTTTCTCTGCCTTTCCCTCCCTCTGTCTGTCTCTCTTTTGCTGTATTCTTTCACACACACACACACGGATACACACACACACACACACACACTCTCTCTCTCTCTCTCTCTCTCTCTCTCTCTCTCTCTCTCTAATACTAACCCTCAGTCTTTTTTTTTCGCGCCTACAATGGCTGATATACAACAATAATCTGTCGCCCTTAGTTGCTGAGAATCGTCAGTTTAAAATGACCACAAAATCTGTGTTCGCTTCATTTTATGAACCTTTGCATAATACCAAACACTTATTCATTAAAACGATTTCAAATGTTTATCTTTTATTATTCGTAGTTGTTTAAGTAATGAAAGAATACAATTTTTGAATGTTAAACATTTTATTATCGACTTCACTCAAGTTTGTATTCCACCGATCCAGTTTGAAGTGTGTTTTTCGATGTGGCCATCAAAATATATGGCTGTGTTTCTGTAATTCGGTCTCTGAACGTTTTTTTTTTTTCAGATAAAATATTCATCAGGCGTCATATATTTTATAAAGTCAGTTTTTAAATACATTCATTAATCAGGTAATATTCGTATAATCGGTGACGTGCAAAATTTGTCGAGATTTATGAGCCCAGAAGTCGCAGAATCATATGTTTGTGGAATTTTCAACTCTAGCCTTGACCTGTTCGGAGATGCCGAATTTGCTGCTCCAATGCAAAGCCTGGAATCATTCTGTCGAATTTCACCACGTTAATGGCTGCACCTCTGACGGTGTTGCTCAAAGTTCCTGATCAACACTGCAGGTGTCTGTATCTCTCGGACATGGTTGACACCAGGATATGTAATTAAATAGAACAGTCGTGTAGACTCAAAGCGGAATGGAACTTGATACCATTGCCTTCTTCCTCGTTCAACATATTAAAAAAAAATTCAAAGTCGGTGGCCTTATAATGTGATTTTATAGTGGCTAAAATTTCAACTTTTCGATGCATATCCATGGCTTGGCGAGATCATATTCGTCTTCAGTGTCAGCATGCTCATGGGTAATGTCGTTGATAAAATGGTGGTGGTCTTCCACGTATTGTCAATCATGCGCGCTGGGTCTGCGACTACACAATGATTGTGTATTGTGACATGGTGTCTTTGTGTGCTGGATGAGGACAGACATCACATGATACCACTGAAGTCACTCAGCATCATTGCAGTGTCTCCTCCAGTGGGTTGCCACATGGCGACCTGATACGGAATGGTCCATGCACCCTGTGCATCACATGACGACCTGATACGGAATGGTCCATGCACCCTGTGCATTACCGGTGCAGGAATCAACTAGATGTAGCTGTGTATATGGAGCTGAAATGAGCTGTACAGGAGTTGTGGTACAAAAAGAACAACGAAGACGAGATAGAAAAAGGCATTACTCATGTGGTTGTCTGTAAGTTGTCAACTCCTTTAAACATAGAAAATAAACACCACCAGTGTCACCACCAGAACTGAAGATGTGCAAGTTTACAGACTAATGCACTACAGAAAAGAGTATATGCGTTGAACATATTCAAACTTCTTGGCGGTGTATTGCTGGTGTGTTGTTTCTGTTTGTTTTCAATCGTCAAGCCTAAGTGACATGCAGCTCTCTTGTTGTAAACAATAGAGACATGTCTACACCAGCACGTCATACTCGGGACAAGAACACGCACGCATGTATGTATGCATGCAGGCATACACGCTCAGAGAGAGAGAGAGAGAGAGAGAGAGAGAGAGAGAGAGAGAGAGAGAGAGAGAGAGAGAGAGAGAGAGAGATTTGTTTCAGTTTCGGAGGAGGTAGAAACAATGAAATGTACCTATACAGTCGATGCATGATGCAAAGGACTGTCATTCTCTGTCTCTGTCTCTGTCTCTCTTCTCTCTCTCTCTCTCTCTCTCTCTCTCTCTCTCTCTCTCTCTCTCTCTCTGTGTGTGTGTGTGTGTGTGTGTGTGTGTGTGTGTGTGTGTGTGTGTGTGCGTGATATTTTCAACTTTGCATGGAAACGTATCATACAGCGGGTAAATGCAGAAATAACATTGAGAAAAGTATCAAGTTTTAACGTTTAAAGCCAGCCTATCATAATCCAGGAAGAAAATAGCACGCACGGCCGTGAACATCAATGCAGACCCCCGTGTACGTCAATGCAGACCCCCCCCCCCCCCCCTCAATGTTTCCATCGTGCAGAACTGTGGCACTCCGCCATCCCCCCTCTGGTGGAAGGCTTCCAGATCTTCCGTCGGTGCAAGACCGGAAAGGCATCGGCTCCGTGCTGCACGTGCTGTCTCGCTGTCTGTGTCGTCTTCAGCAGCAGCAGTATGACGAGTTCCGCAAGTAAGGCATACTGTGGGAAATAGGGAGGGATTTGGGAGTGGGTGAAGTTTGTGGTTGTGTAGGAGTCAGGGGTATTTTCTGTGGTAAAAACATTGATCTCACTCCTGTCTTCGACTGTTCTGTCAGAGATAGCTCTCTTTTATTTATGTCTATCTGTCTATCTATCTATCGATCTATGTATCTATCTATCTGTCTGTTTGTCTGTCTTTCTGTCTATCTCTCTCTATCTATCTGTCTGTCTGTCTGTCTGTCTGTCTATCTGTCTGTCTGTCCGTCTATCTGTCTGTCTGTCTGTCTATCTATCTGTGTATCTGCCCCCCTCCCCCCCCCCCCCACGCACACATACACATACACGTACGTACGCGCGCGCGCACACGTGTGTGTAAAACACAAACGTTAAAACAAGCTAATAATCGTTTTCCCCAGGGACAAACTTTCGCCACAAGGTCTGCTTTGGGAAGAAAACAGTCCACAATGAAACAATTCAATGTTATTGTACAATGAAACAATTCAGTGCTATTGTACAATGAAACAATTCAGTGCTATTGTACAATGAAACAATTCAATGTTATTGTACAATGAAACAATTCAGTGCTATTGTACAATGAAACAATTCAGTGCTATTGTACAATGAAACAATTCAGTGCTATTGTGGAGTATTTTCCTCGTGAGGAAGCTGTGTGGAAACCTTAAATGTTATTAATTGGTCTCTTTGGGAAAAATTGTCAATGAATTTTATTGAATTGGTCCCTCTGGGAAAAATTGTCAATGGATTTTATTGAATTGGTCCCTCTGGGAAACATTGTCAATGAATTTTATTGAACTGGTCCCTCTGGGAAACATTGTCAATGAATTTTATTGAATTGGTCCCTCTGGGAAAATTGTCAATGGATTTTATTGAATTGTCCCTCTGGGAAAAAATTGTCAATGAATTTTATTGAATTGGTCCGTTTGGGAAAAATTGTCAATGAATTTTATTGAATTGGTCCGTTTGGGAAAAATTGTCAATGAATTTTATTGAATTGGTCCCTCTGAAAAAATTGTCAACTTGTTTCAATTTTCATTTCATTCTATAATACCTGTTGAAACTGTTTTGTTGTCAAACGATGCAGCCTGTCCGAAAATTGTATCTGTCAAATTATATATACATGTATGTATATATGTATGTATTTATGTATG
>CM065721.1:971212-1013712 GCA_033310375.1 Conus canariensis | reverse complement strand
ACACAGGAAGTGGCTCACACAACACTGCAGAACACAGCAGCTCACAGAATCCTGTGCTCTCATCAGATCACGGCTGTGCAGGTCAAGGTGATGAAGAGGACTTCAAGGGCTTACACCGGGAGGTCAGCTCAGGGCCTGCAATAGTCAGCCAGCCTGAAGACCTGGAAGAAGAGAAGGCAAGTCAAACTGATGGTCACCAACATTCTCCCTCCATTGTTGTTTTCACTTCAGCGCAGACAGATCTAGTTCCTGGCGACGATGGCTACAGTCAAGGAAATGATATTTATCAGCACAAGAACTCAGTAGGTCCAGCAGAATCTCCAGGGGAACGAGAAACAAACATTCCATCACGACAGAACAAGTGTGAGCGTGAACCTGAGAGGCACGACGACCGTTCAGAAGTCGGAGCACCACGCTATGACAGACAAAACAAAACACAGATCAGGCAAGTATATGACGTCACTTCACAGCCAAAGGAAACTGACCAGGTCCATTCCATGACCACCGTGGCACGGGATCTGGCCAGGACAGGGGAACCCTCCGTGGTCAGAGCCTCCACTTTCCCAGCAGTGAGAGGCGGACAGCAGAGGGGGGGGCGGAGACGGGAGGGGAGGCAGGTGAAGGAGAGGTACGTTGGACTGGCCATGAGCAGGGAGGAGCTGAGGGCAAGCACCTGGCCCGCCCTGACCCCTGAGGCTGAGGACAGTCTGCAGGAAGAGGACTGCGCAGAGGAAGAGGAAGACGACAGTCTGGATGCTCTGTCCATCTCCACCAACACCACCACCTCCTCCAGTGGCTCAGCCGGCACCACCTCCTCCAGTGGGTCAGCCGGCACCACCTCCTCCAGTGGGTTAGCCGGCACCACCTCCTCCAGTGGGTCAGCCGGCCTGCTTCAGAGCCAACAGGCAAACTGGGAACATGACGTCACCAGCAGTATGGCCATGAAAGATGACAGGAACCATGAAAACAAACCGGAAGGCCTGTCATTGTTCGGGACACATCCCATGGCACCTGTCACCCCGTTACCCATGGAGGAGAAGACCCACACCATGGCACCTGTCACACCGTTACCCATGGAGGAGAAGACCCACACCATGGCACCTGTCACACCCCTTACCCATGGAGGAGAAGACCCACACCATGGCACCTGTCACCCCGTTACCCATGGAGGAGAAGACCCATACACAGACTTGCCATATCTGCTCCAGCTGCAGCCAGTCCAGAACAAGTGACTCCACGGCGGATCAGAATGCCTCCACCAAATCATCAACACCAGAAACCCCCGAGATTTCAGTATCTAGCTCACAGCCGCAAAGCTTCCAAAGTCCAGAGGACCGTTCAAAGTCCGAGTCCAGCAGTCTCCTGTCCGGTCTTCTGGGTGAGGAGCGTCACGACCCGCAGCAGACAGAGCTGGTCACGTGCACGTCTCAACCCTCGGAAGACAAACACGTACACAGTGAGTACGATCCTTCAGTGCATCATGATTCGTCTGTGCTCTTGTTGCGTATGCTCATTTCGCCTCTTCCTTGAATGGACAAAATAATCTACATGCTCACGCGTGATGAAAATAAAACGATGCTGTTGAAAACAACAGTACAAGTATATGGATAGAGCACATATATAGTTAGACCGGTTGGAGGATGGATAAAACAAAGAAGTAGCATATTTCCAATTAATACACGGAGTCCTGATATAGACAGATCTGTCCCGACGGTGTTCACATTGGTCACAATTTTGTGGTAGTGTACAACGAACTGAACACTGAAAATGAGGTAAAGTGATCGGTTCTTTTCCCCCTTAGAATGACAGGGGAGAGGTCAAGAGTTGAAAGAAAGACTTGGGGCCAAGATGTGGGTGGAAGAGAGGGGTACAGATGGGCGAAGATACAAGGGCATGGGGAATGGGGGAGGGGTAATTCACGGATGAGGAACATTGTTATCAAGGTGATTACTTCTTCCTCTCAGCAAAGGGTAGCTGGCAATGTCACGTGGTGTGGGTGTGTCACAGGAGCAGTACTGCTGACGTTCGACGTGTGGACAGGTCAGTGGCGCCGACAGTCCACGTTGATCCACATGGGAGAGGCTCTGCCCCTGGCCAGCCCCAGCCCTGGAGGTGCTGTTCGTGGCGGGGAATCTGTGACCCACGCCAACCCCCGTGGAGCTTTTCGTGACGCCTTCCTTGTCAGCTTTCTCCACCAGGGGAGCCACTGGCCAGGCAAGTTGACAACAATTCAAAGTACAATTTGAACGTTAAAAAACAAAACAGAAAGAAAGACCGCAACCAACAAACAGAAGATAAACAAAAGCAACACAAAACGCCGTCGAACTCTAGTGTTTTTGCCTCAAAACTTTGGTTTGCTTTTCATGCTGAAGCCCTTCGTAATACTGATTTCCTCTCGCTCTGTTTATACCGAAAGCCGGTTATATCGAAGTAAAACAAAATTAGTTAAACGGAACTATTCGATTTGTCACTGTCTATGACTAGCCTGGACTGCATTTGTCCTCTGTGCATACAGAAACAAACAGTCTTCATCATGCATACAGAAACAGTCTTCATCATGCATACAGAAACAGTCTTCATCATGCATACAGAAACAAACAGTCTTCATCATGCATACAGAAACAAACTGTCTTCATCATGCATACAGAAATAAACAGTCTTCATCATGCATACAGAAACAAACATTCATCATGCATACAGAAACAGTCTTCATCATGCATACAGAAACAAATAGTCTTCATCATGCATACAGAAACAATCTTCATCATGCACACAGAAACAGTCTTCATCATGCATACAGAAACAGTCTTCATCATGCATACAGAAGCAAACAGTCTTCATCATGCATACAGAAACAAATAGTCTTCATCATGCATACAGAAACAAACGGTCTTCATCATGCATACAGAAACAGTCTTCATCATGCATACAGAAACAAACAGTCTTCATCATGCAAACAGTCTTCATCCACTTGTGATTCGTCTTTTTTTTCTTTCTTTCTTCTAAGTCTCACGGTCTCTCAGTTGCATCTTCTTTCGTGTTCCTGCTGACATGGCCAGTGTTGGCAGGTAAGTGAAGAGGAACCAGGAGGGAGTGGAGGAAACGATTGTTACACAATGCTTCACTGTGGCAGTGAACGATTGTTACACAATGCTTCACTGTGCATGAACGATGTTACACATGCTTCACTGTGGCAGTGAACGATTGTTACACAATGCTTCACTGTGGCAGGAAGCTTCTGTAGGCTGAGTGACTTTCAAGTGCAGCAGTGTTTTCAGCGAGTTCATGACTGCCACTGGACCACAGCCAGGGAGGGGTGCCAGGCCTATCTCATGGACACCCTGTTCCCCTTTCTCTTTCTCTCACTGCCACCGTCCCTATACCCGCACAATCAACCCTTTCTATACTGCGCCGCGTCTGTTGTGGTGGTGTCCAGCCTCTCACGGCCAAGCTGACTGAACCGTCACCCCCCCCCCCCCCCCCCCTACATCCTCGCCACTTTTCACTTCTCCGGCCTCTCGTCTCTGCTGGCCATACGCCACAGTTAAGATTTAGCTCTAAACATCATCCATGTAAGCGTTTTGAGGCCTAGCATAAGTTTTAGCCAGTATTTAATATTAAACTTATCATTCACCGAAAGAACAACCTCTCCCCCCCCCCCCTCCCTCCAGCAATTATTGAACTTATTTTTTAATTCCACCATTGAAATCATTCACAATATATGACCTTCCCCTCAGCTGACGTCACAGTTCAAGCCTTCTCTCTCACTCGTGACCCTATATCTGACGTCACAGTTCAAGCCTTCTCTCTCACTCGTGACCCTATATCTGACGTCACAGTTCAAGCCTTCTCTCTCACTCGTGACCCTATATCTGACGTTACAGGTCAAGCCTTCTCTCTCATTCGTGATCCTATATCTGACGTCACAGTTCAAGCCTTCTCTCTCACTCGTGACCCTATATCTGACGTTACAGGTCAAGCCTTCTCTCTCACTCGTGACCCTATATCTGACGTCACAGTTCAAGCCTTCTCTCTCACTCGTGACCCTATATCTGACGTCACAGTTCAAGCCTTCTCTCTCTCACTCGTGACCCTATATCTGACGTCACAGTTCAAGCCTTCTCTCTCTCACTCGTGACCCTATATCTGACGTCACATTTTAAGCTTTCTCACTCACTCGTGACCCTATATCTGACGTCACATTTCAAGCCTTCTCTCTCACTCGTGACCCTACCTTCGCGCCAGGTGCTTCGCCCCAAAGGGTCGCATTCCTTTGATTTTCATCTGTCTGCTTGGAACCACCTGGCATGTACCTTGATGAGCATATGAAAGAACAGAAGGCAAATCAACACAAGAACAATTCTCAAAGGAATCATCTGGCATATACCTTGATGGGCATGTGAAAGAACAGAAGGCAAATCAACACAAGAACAATTCTCAAAGGAATCATCTGACATGTACCTTGATAGGCATGTGAAAGAAAAGAAAAGGCAAATCAACACAAGAAAAATTCTCAAAGGAATCATCTGGCATGTACCTTGATGGGCATATGAAAGAACAGAAGGCAAATCAACACAGGAAAAATTCTCAAAGGAATCATCTGGCATGTGCCTTGATAGGCATTTGAAAGAAAAGAAGGCAAATCAACACAGGAAAAATTCTCAAAGGAATCATCTGGCATGTACCTTGATGGGCATATGAAAGAACAGAAGGCAAATCAACACAGGAAAAATTCTCAAAGGAACCATCTGGCATGTACCTTGATGGGCATATGAAAGAACAGAAGGCAAATCAACACAAGAAAAATTCTCAAAGGAATCATCTGGCATATACCTTGATGGGCATGTGAAAGAACAGAAGGCAAATCAACACAAGAACAATTCTCAAAGGAATCATCTGGCATATACCTTGATGGCATGTGAAAGAAAAGAAAAGGCAAATCAACACAAGAAAAATTCTCAAAGGAATCATCTGGCATGTACCTTGATAGGCATGTGAAAGAGAAGAAGGCAAATCAACACAAGAAAAATTCTCAAAGGAATCATCTGACATGTACCTTGATAGGCATGTGAAAGAACAGAAGGCAAATCAACACAGGAAAAATTCTCAAAGGAACCATCTGGCATGTACCTTGATGGGCATATGAAAGAACAGAAGGCAAATCAACACAGGAAAAATTCTCAAAGGAATCATCTGGCATGTACCTCGATGGGCATATGAAAGAACAGAAGGCAAATCAACACAGGAAAAATTCTCAAAGGAACCATCTGGCATGTACCTTGATGGGCATATGAAAGAACAGAAGGCAAATCAACACAGGAAAAATTCTCAAAGGAATCTAACTGTGCCGGTCTATAAGCGCTACTCCTTGAGCAAGGCTTTGGCGAATTTTTGGTGTGTAACCTGCTTCAGAATTGAGAGGGCGTTATAATCCCCACCATTCCTGCTCTTCCCTTCTCTTCTTCCCCTTGCAGTGCATACAATTTTCCATTTCATGTTTGCTCTAAATTCTTTCGAAAAGTGTTGAGGATTAGGTTCGAGCTTATTGATTTTACATTTATAAACCAAATATTTAGCAAACAGGATAATTTGGTCAAACCCTTCGTCAATTTTTATATGTTTATAATTTCAAACCATACCAATTTATGTTAAGTTTGATTCTTAAAGTTTTTTTTCTCCCTTGTCATTCTCTCTCATTCGCTCCAGAAACTGTGAATATAATTACAATGCCACAAGCAGTTTTGGATTGAATCTTTCTCCGTCTCACAAAATGGACATTTATCTCTAAAGTTTGGGGGACACACACACACACACACACACACACACACACACACACACACACACACACACACACACACACACACACACACACACAAAGCCAGCTCTCTCAGGACCGCCTAATTCTACCTGCCGTAAGATGTCAATGGTTTAGCTTCTATGTCATAGACTGTTTTTGTTGTTTGTCTCATTACTTTTCGTTTGTTTGTTTCATTACTTTTTGTTGTTTGTTTCATTACGTTTGTTTGTTTGTTTCATTACTTTCAAGCTTGAATAAAAGTTACTCTGAGTTAGGTTTCCTTATGTAAGCAAGAGTTACCCTACTTGTTTATTCATTACTTTTTTTTGTTTGTTTCATTACTTTTTGTGTTTCTTAGGGTTTTTTTTTATATCTGACCAGTTTGTTGAGTGACAACTCCAGTGTGATGGGTCTTAATGATTAAAACATAAACCCCATGAAAACAGATTATGACGACGCCCGGAGACAGGTAACTTTGTCTCACGCGCATTTGTCTAGCAGGTATGTTGGAAAGAAGTACCGGAAGCAACGTCCGCCGAAGGAGTACATGAGAGACGTCACGGATCAGATGGTGGCATCATATTACGTCACATTGTTCAATGAAGCTCTCAGCAAACGACAGAAGGAATGTCTGACTGTAAGTGCTGCAGTGTGTGTGTGTGTGTGTGTGTGTGTGTGTGTGTGGTGTGTGTGTGTGCGTGCGTGTGTGTGTGTGTGTGTGTGTGTGTGTGTGTGTGTGTGTGTGTGTGTGTGGTGCGTGCGTGCGTGCATTTGTATGTATCCATACAGTCAACTGTGACAAAAAAAAAACTAGCATTGAAGATCGCACTGTACGTACTGCGGCAAAGTAATGCAGAAATTGAAGAGGAAAAGGTTAAAAAAAAACAAAAAAAAACAAAAAACATACCAAAATGATGAACTAATCATTCTGCCGAAAAAGCAGGAGAAAAAATAGAAACTAAACTAGCCAATGAAAGAGAAAATAATAAGCACAAAAACTCCGGTAGGCGGTGATGGTGGGGTTCTTTTTCACACACATCACCAGAACTTTGACAGGGGTGTGGGTGCAGAACAGATACGGAACTAGCAACAACCTGAAAGTAAAACCTGATCAAGCATAGAACTTGATCACACATAGAATCTGATCTCATATAGAACCTGATGTTTTGTTCTTAATAAATTCAATTCATTTCCGCCGCCGTGGTGCCATGGTCGCTTCATGTACTGCTGGTTGGGAGGTGTTAGGTTCGTGTCCAGTTACAGGGAGTTATGTGTGGGATTTGTCCGCTCCTGTCAGGTCTTAGCCAGGCTTAGTGTACTATAGGCTCAAACACGAAGACTCGGAACCACACTGTGAAGTTCTGTTGACTTAATTAATATGTCTGTGAGAGTTTAGGTCGAATGTTTTGTTCAATGGCACAAGTAGGAGGATTGGGAACTCCTCTGTCAATTTTTATCCACATAATTAATAGATCTCCGAAGTAGTAAGTAGAATGTTCTGACCAACACTGCAGGTGTTTGTTTCTCTCAGGCCTGATTGATCCTGAGAACTATCATAAAAAGGAAGTGCAGGGAACAGTAGTGTCCTGGAGTCTCAGATCATAAGGGAATTCCATAGCATCGTGTTCATCATCATTGTTCACCATCACGAACAGTTTCAAATGCTGTGTCCCCTTATGGCCTTTTCTTTTGTTGACCTGTTTCGTTTTCCTCCTCACATCTATACCCGTGAGAAAGTTCGTGTCCACGGCGACGATATCGGCAAGTTCATAGGAACTGTGGTTGGATGGATATGGTGGTGATCACTCACGCTGATTCTCCAGCTGAGCAATCAATAGGCAGCTTAGTAGGCAGTGTCCTGTGTATGTTGGACTACAACCGGTTATCACTGAAATGGTTCCATCCAAATAATTCCCCAACGATTCAGCAGCAGCGCGGTGCCTCCTCTGCCAGGTGGCCTTATGACGGCAGAACGAGAACGCCAGTTTGGCCGCTGGTATGACGGCAGAAGGAGAAGGCCAGTTTGGCCGCTGGTGTGGATACCATGCATACACATAGCATGCACCTCTGTGAAAACATGGAAAGAATGAGTGGAAACCAGAATGACTGTTATTCCACTGAATTACATAGGAAAGGACTGAAAGTAACGCCAGCAGGCAGCTCTCTGGTCGGCTCTACCCAGGTAGACAGCCCGTTTTGAAAACGAAGTTGTGGATTGTACAGCGCCCACAGCTTGGTCTGTTACCGAGGACGGGCGCTATATGAATACTGAAGGTACCACTAGAGAAAGACAAAGAAGTCAAATCTTAAAATGTGTTTGAAATAACTCCACCAAACAACATGGACAAACGAAGTACACGACAAAACTCAACGTGCTTCGACCTCTTAGGCCTTCTTCAGGCAAGATAAACAACACTCAGGACAACGAACATGAAGAACGAGCAGTCACTTACCTTTGTCAACTTCGGCGCAAGATGGACGTAGAATGAATATGACAAAGATAAGTGATTGCTCGTTCTTCAGTTTCGTTGTCCTGAGTGTTGTTTATCTTGCCTGAAGGAGATCTAAGAAGTCGAAACGCGTCGTGTTTTGACTCGTGATTCGTTTGTCCATGTTGTTTGGCAGAGTTATTCCAAATATTTTTAAAGATTTGCCAAGATTTCCGCCTGCAGTCGCCTAGCTGTACCACTACCAAAGAAGGTGTTAGGTCACTGAGGGTCAGGTGGTGGTGTGGTGTACAGATCACTGAGGGTCAGGTGGTGGTGTGGTGTACAGATCACTGAGGTCAGGTGGTGGTGTGGTGTACAGATCACTGAGGGTCAGGTGGTGGTGTGGTGTACAGATCAAAGGTGTTAGATCACTGAGGGTCAGGTGGTGGTGTGGTGTACAGATCACTGAGGGTCAGGTGGTGGTGTGGTGTACAGATCACTGAGGGTCAGGTGGTGGTGTGGTGTACAGATCAAAGGTGTTAGATCACTGAGGGTCAGGTGGTGGTGTGGTGTACAGATCACTGAGGGTCAGGTAGTGGTGTGGTGTACAGATCACTGAGGGTCAGGTGGTGGTGTGGTGTACAGATCACTGAGGGTCAGGTGGTGGTGTGGTGTACAGATCACTGAGGGTCAGGTGGTGGTGTGGTGTACAGATCACTGAGGGTCAGGTGGTGGTGTGGTGTACAGATCACTGAGGGTCAGGTGGTGGTGTGGTGTACAGATCAAAGGTGTTAGATCACTGAGGGTCAGGTGGTGGTGTGGTGTACAGATCACTGAGGGTCAGGTGGTGGTGTGGTGTACAGATCAAAGGTGTTAGGTCACTGAGGGTCAGGTGGTGGTGTGGTGTACAGATCACTGAGGGTCAGGTGGTGGTGTGGTGTACAGATCAAAGGTGTTAGGTCACTGAGGGTCAGGTGGTGGTGTGGTGTACAGATCACTGAGGATCAGGTGGTGGTGTGGTGTACAGATCACTGAGGGTCAAGTGGTGGTGTGGTGTACAGATCACTGAGGGTCAAGTGGTGGTGTGGTGTACAGATCAAAGGTGTTAGGTCACTGAGGGTCAGGTGGTGGTGTGGTGTACAGATCACTGAGGGTCAGGTGGTGGTGTGGTGTACAGATCACTGAGGGTCAGGTGGTGGTGTGGTGTACAGATCACTGAGGGTCAAGTGGTGGTGTGGTGTACAGATCAAGTGTTAGGTCACTGAGGTGGTGGTGTGGTGTAGTACTAGGTCAATTGCTGAGGGTAAGGGGTGGTGTGGTGTACAGGTCACTGAGGGTCAAGTGGTGGTGTGGTGTACAGGTCACTGAGGGTCAGGTGGTGGTGTGGTGTACAGATCAAAGGTGTTAGATCACTGAGGGTCAGGTGGTGGTGTGGTGTACAGGTCACTGAGGGTCAGTGGTGGTGTGGTGTACAGATCAAAGGTGTTAGATCACTGAGGGTCAGTGGTGGTGTGGTGTACAGATCACTGAGGGTCAGGGTGGTGTGTGTGTACAGATCAAAGGTGTTAGATCACTGAGGGTCAGGTGGTGGTGTGGTGTACAGATCAAAGGTTAGATCACTCAGGTCAGGTGGTGGTGTGGTGTACAGATCAAAGGTGTTAGGTCACTGAGGGTCAGGTGGTGGTGTGGTGTACAGATCACTGAGGGTCAGGTGGTGGTGTGGTGTACAGATCACTGAGGATCAGGTGGTGGTGTGGTGTACAGATCACTGAGGATCAGGTGGTGGTGTGGTGTACAGATCAAAGGTGTTAGGTCACTGAGGGTCAGGTGGTGGTGTGGTGTACAGATCCACTTCTTGCCGGCCTTCCACCTGCAAGTGGTGACGGCGGAGGGCCAGGTGTGCGACTGGCTCAACGTGGAGCCCTACATGGACGGCCGCTACGCCAAGATCACCAACAACGCCGCCTACCTGGCCGCTCACCGGCCCCAGCTGGCCTCAGGCCTGCAGGTGGCCACCGCCTTCACCCACTTCTCCTATGTCTGCAGCCAGGGCCGTTACATGGTGGTGGATCTGCAGGTCAGGGGTGGGAACGTTTGAGAGGGAGAGGGAGGGTGGTGGTATTGGGTGGGAGAGGTGTGGCGGAGAGGACGGGCATGAAGAAGGTGCGGAGCGGGGGAGTTGGGGGGGGGGGGGGCAGGGGTCGGTATAGAAATATTTTTGAATGTGAACTCTTCGCCGCTCAGTCCTGTTTGCCCATTTACGGCCATTTAGCGAGTGCGTGCGTGCGTGCGTGCGTGCGTGCGTGTGTGTGTGTGTGTGTGTGTGTGTGTGTGTGTGTGTGTGTGTGTGTGTGTGTGAGAGAGAGAGAGAGAGGAGAGTAGGAGAGAGAGAGAGAGAGAGAGAGTGGTGTGTGTGTGTGTGTGTGTGTGTGTGTGTGTGTGTGTGTGTGTTCGTGCCCGCGAGTGAGTGTGTGTATACATGTGTTAGGTGAAGTCATGCCATGTGTCTCCAGTCCCGGGGGGGTTGTCACTGAAAGAAGGCAGCGCTTGTCTGGCGTTGAACAGGGACACTTGCTGCCTGTGAGTGATAAGACTGACAATAACAGGGACACTTGCTGCCCGTGAGTGACAATAACAGGGACACTTGCTGCCCGTGAGTGACAATAACAGGGACACTGCTGCCCGTGAGTGACAATAACAGGGACACTTGCTGCCTGTGAGTGACAATAACAGGGACACTTGCTGCCTGTGAGTGACAATAACAGGGACACTTGCTGCCTGTGAGTGATAAGACTGACAATAACAAGGACACTTGCTGCCTGTGAGTGTAAGACTGACAATAACAGGGACACTTGCTGTCTGTGAGTGACAAAACAGGGACACTTGCTGCCTGTGAGTGATAGACTGACAATAACAGGGACACTTGCTGCCTGTGAGTGACAATAACAGACACTGTGCGTGAAGCTGACCATAACAGGGACACTTGCTGCCTGTGAGTGACAATAACAGCCTTGTGAGTGATAAGACTGACAATAACAGGGACACTTGCTGCCTGTGAGTGACAATAACGGGGACACTTGCTGCCAGTGAGTGACAATAACAGGGACACTTGCTGCCTGTGAGTGACAATAACAGGGACACTTGCTGCCAGTGAGTGATAAGACTGACAATAACAGGGACACTTGCTGCCTGTGAGTGACAATAACAGGGACACTTGCTGCCTGTGAGTGATAAGACTGACAATAACAGGGACACTTGCTGCCTGTGAGTGACAATAACAGGGACACTTGCTGCCAGTGAGTGACAATAACAGGGACACTTGCTGCCTGTGAGTGATAAGACTGACAATAACAGGGACACTTGCTGCCTGTGAGTGACAATAACGGGACACTTGCTGCCAGTGAGTGACAATAACAGGGACACTTGCTGCCTGTGAGTGATAAGACTGATAATAACAGGGACACTTGCTGCCTGTGAGTGACAATAACAGGGACACTTGCTGCCAGTGGATGATAAGACTGACAACCTGGGAGCCTCACCCACCTCAACAATGTATTGTTCACCGACCCCGAGATTGTCATGACCTGTCAGTAGGGAGCTGTGAATACACCATTTCCATTGGTCACCGGCATGTAGTCACCACGTGTTGTGAAAACACCATTTCCATTGGTCACCGGCATGTGGTCACCCACGTGTTGTGAAAACACCATTTCCATTGGTCACCGGCATGTGGTCACCCACGTGTGTTGAATCAGAACGGACACTTTGTCAGTCCTGTGCCGACGCAGTCAGTCGGGATGGTGTGCGGGAGGGCCAGATGGCGGCCTGACTGTCATGGTGACGGCAGTGCGGGACTGCGACAGGACGTGGTGTGTTGGGGAGAATGAGGAGCAGCAACGTGACCCCAGTAAAGATGGGATTTATAAAAAGGTTGACGTTTAACATTACGATCAGACCGATAAGCATGTAGGCAGACAAACGAAAAGACAGGAAGGCATGCAGACAAACAGATGTACATACATACATGCAGACAGTAACTTGATCCGGTACGGACGTGTGAGACATTAGTTACAACTACTGTATCTCCCGAGGTCAGAGTGGGATCCAAACTTCAAATTGACCCACTGACTTTCTTCTTCATTCGCAGGGTTGTGTGCCAGACGACAATCAAGGGGTTATCTACCTTACCGACCCAGTGCTGCACTCTATCGGCAGGTCCAGAGAAAAGTCGTCTGCCTTTGATCGACACGAGCAAGGCATGGCGGACTTCTTCCAGCGTGTACACACCCAGTGCAACGCCATTTGTCGTCTGTTGCACCTGGACCAGCACCGAGCATTCTGCGGTTAACATTGACTTGAAATGAATAAGTGCCGCTGCGTGACTTCTTAGTCTTGTATTTGAACTGTAGAAAATTTTACTATAATCATTCCCTTCAGGAGGTCGGTATATATAAACACAAAGTCTGAGTAGTGTTGCTATGAGGAACAATTAAGTGAAAAAGAAATCTAAATATTTTCCTTTTTATGACAATATTTACATGTTGGAGACATTATTACGTGTCCATCCTACTGTTGTATAGTTTATTCATTGACAGATACACTACAAATATGACAACTGGTTAAGAATTAAATACTCCACCCTACCTTTGTGAAATGTATTGAATAGCTCATGAAACACTGGAGGTCAAATTTCATCACAGTAGATTTCCGAGAATGGAACCCTCAATTCAAGAGCATTTTAAAACTGCGTGAACCAGACAAAATCAAGTTCGAAACATATGACCCCCTTTGCAGTTAGGTGCAAAATTTGAGGGTTATACCATGAGCTTAGCCGGGTTTTTCATCCTTTTGTCATTTGAAGTAACGAGGCTATGACAAGCGCAGAATAGCCGGGCATCATCAGCAAGTAACGAGGCCATGACAGGCGCAGAATGGCCGGGCATCATCAACAAGTAACGAGGCTATGACAGGCGCAGAATGGCCGGGCATCATCAACAAGTAACGAGGCCATGACAGGCGCAGAATGGCCGGGCATCATCAACAAGTAACGAGGCCATGACAGGCGCAGAATGGCCGGGCATCATCAACAAGTAACGAGGCTATGACAGGCGCAGAATGGCCGGGCATCATCAACAAGTAACGAGGCCATGACAGGCGCAGAATGGCCGGGCATCATCAACAAGTAACGAGGCTATGACAGGCGCAGAATGGCCGGGCATCATCAACAAGTAGCGAGGCTATGACAGGCGCAGAATGGCCGGGCATCATCAACAAGTAACGAGGCTATGACAGGCGCAGAATGGCCGGGCATCCTAAACACACCACAGGGTTTGTTTCTTCCTCAGATTCTAGGACGGAAACGTCGCTGTTTCCATCTCATTGTCACACCAAAGGAATTCGAAGCTTAACGGTACCTTACAGTCAACCATCTTCATTGACTGCCTTAAACACGGAAATATAGAGACCATTTTCAACAATGTGTATGAGTTATCTATTACTATATACCATCCCAAGAGTAAAGGTTGTTCTGTGGTATGTGTTATGTGACCAGCCGTTAGTGTGTAAGGGATTTTCAAGTCGGCGAACTGTGACTATCAGAAAATGTAAAGATGATCTATGGTCCGTGTCGTGTGACTAGACCTTCAGTATGTTTGTGGGCCAGTGATGTCCATGCATTGTGATTATTTCAATGATGAAGATAGCGTATGGTGTGTCATGTAATTACACACGTGGTCGTCGTCGTCGTCATCATCATCATCATAATCACCATCATCATTAACATCATCACCATGGCCCGTCACCCCTCCTTCGCCACAGGCTGTCAATGACGGTCCACCAAAGTTTTCTGCCCTTTGCTTCTCCTCTCCAGCTGTCCCCTGGTGTCTTCCATCCGTTTGGTGTCTGCTTCAAGGTCCCCATGCCAGGGGTCTCTTGGTCGACCTCGCTTCTGCTTGCCTTGGGAATTCCACTTCAGACTTTGTCTTCAGCTTCCTTGAGAATTCCACTTCAGACTTTGTCTTCCACTTCCTTGAGAATTCCACTTCAGACTTTGTCTTCCGCTAGGTTGATGGAGTCTGGCCAGTGGTTTCTTTTTTTTTGCAAGCAACTGTTGATGACCGTCCGCACTCTGTTCATGGTTTTCTTCCTTGCTGTCCACGTCTCTGCTCCGTACAGTGAGACTGACTTCATGATGGACTTGAGCATTCTTTTTGCGGCAGACCACTTGTTTTGAGCTCCTGATGAGTTTGAGCTGCAGCAATGCTGCTCTGGCTTCGCCAATTCTTGCTGTGGTATTTGCATTTTGCCGTCCTGTTCGTCGATGACATTACCCAGGCAGGTGAATGTTCTAACATCCACAAGTGCCGTCACATCCAGTCCGTCTAGGTCAGCGCCGAGTGTGTAAACTTTGAGACCTTGGTTTTCCTTGTGTGGGGTGTTAACGAGTTGCGCCGAGATAGTCGCTACTTCCAGTGTCTTGTCCTGTACGTGTCGATGCCCGTGGGACTGTCAATGGCAGGCATCTGCAATGTGTAGGTCATCCGGGATGGCCCATGCAGATATTGTAGATTTTTCGAAACAGGTAGTGGTGATACGCTTTTCTAGAAAACTAAGGAGTAAAAACTAGGAGGTATGGATTGAGGTGAACGTATGTAAAATGAAGGGAAAGGAGGGGGTAGAAAACTGACCTCGACTAGATGACAACTGATGGATTGAAATGAATGTGCACAAAGCGTGCGGGGATGGCGAGTTAGGGGAACTTCGACGTCACAACGTCATGTGCTTCCCACAGTTCTATCCAAGCACAAGGATGTGGCGAAGTTCTGCCTGCATGGTCATCACGGACTCTTTCACTGTCAGAGGAGGGGGAAGCTATCAGAGGGAGCATCCTCTAATGGTCATCGGCCACATTGTTTTCACTGAACGATTGTCTTATGTAATGACTCCAATGGTTCTTGGCCAGATTGTACGACTGTCTTATGTAATGACTCCAATGGTTCTTGGCCAGATTGTACGACTGTCTTATGTAATGACTCCAATGGTTCTTGGCCAGGTTGTTTTCAGTGAACAAGTGTGTTATTTAATGACTCAGTGACTGAGTTTTTTTTTAATTCTTTAAAAAAATAATTCAAGCCTTGTGAGTACAACGCAATTGATGACATTGTGTTCAAACCGCATACCCCCACAGCCAATTATCAGTTCGTGATCACATTTCTACAAAATGATTTTTTAAAACGTACGCCAGCCCTTCTCAGCATATTGCTCTATATCTTTCTTTAGCAGCAAATGGTACTATAAACCTATTTGCACATGATCTAAAACACTGCCAGAGTGTTCACTGGATTCCGATTTTTTTTTCTCTGTGCTGTTTTGGTTTTCATGTAGTTTATAACCAAGGGAAAGAGAAGAGGGGGCAAAACGCAGCCTTGCCATACTCCAGTCTATGCCTAGAAACCCTTGGTGAGCTATCCTCCGTGGATCGCTATGCAGATCATTCCACTGTAAAATATACACCATTACCTCCGAGCAGTTTCCAGAGTGTCTATTCAGCTGCCGAACGCCTTTTCATGGTCGACAAAGTCGATACAAATAGCAATCCGTTCGAATGTCAACTCTTTCTTCATTCAATCCAGGATGATTCTGTCTGGAACTTTCTCTGGCACTGTCAGCAGTGCGGATCCTCTTGACATGGCACCGCAGCTGAGACCTCTCTGCTTGGAAAGCTTCAGTGCATAACATTTCCAATCTGATAGTCATCAATGATTACTGTCATTGGAGAAGAATACACTTTTTGACACAGAGCCCTCATAAAGTGTTACAGTATTGTAATGTGTACGATAGTTTGTGGAACGGTATCTTGAAGTCGCTAGTAACTTGTAGAAGAGCCTTAGAGCTTATAAATGCTTGTAATTATGCCTGGCAAATTGCTCAATAAGGAACAAAATTGGCTTCGATTCTTTGTACATTAACATACATTGCCATTGTGTTGTAATGCGTGTTTGTTGTGCGTCTGTAACTTGAAGACTGGATGTTTACGAGTGACCGAGTCAGGGGCTTGCCTGTCATATCGGCTGATGACAAGCGTTGCTTGGCTCTGCCTGTATTCTGCCCGATGACAAGCGTTGCTTGGAACTCCCTGTATTCTGCCTGATGGCAAACGTTGCTTGGAACTCCCTGTATTTTGCCTGATGATTGTAATGCTCAATGGCATCATCCATCAATATACACTTTGGCCGAACTTGCATCATGAATTCTACTAAGAACCTTTTTCGGAAGACACAGCCGTTGCCTGTTCTTGTGAAATGATGTCAATCTCTTTTTTAATTAACAAAAATACTCAGTGCTCATCTTCTGCATAAGGACAAATTGTGTTAAGCTCTTCTGTTGGTTAATTATATAAACACCTGTTACTGTTTGAAGAGTGCCGATACTTTTTTTTTTTAGAATGCCATTGAGATTCATTGTTTCAGAAATGAACAATTTTGTTTCCATAGAAAGAAAAAGTAAAAAGGTATCAGTACAATTTTCATGTGATGCTGATAATTGTCCTTGTGGAAAGGAACGCAATAAATTTTGGCATCAATTATGATTTTGACTCTTTTTGGCACCGTTAGTCAATCGTATATTATGTCAAAAGAAACAAAGCTATGATGAAACTTTCTCAGCAGAACTATATCAATGAAGAAAGTACTCGCAGCAATGCTTGACAGCAATATATATTATGTTCTTAAACTTGAGCCATAATTGTTGGTTTGATGGCGAATTACCTTTACAGTGTGATATATATTATGCAATGACGCCCCCGCCCCCTCTCCCCCCATATGAAATACTCTTTCGATAAAAAGGAACATTCGGTAGTCTTTTAAATCGAATATTCTGCTATACCTCGGTATAAACTGCACAAGAATTTATATGATCCTGGACTCGGACATCTTGCCGTTTATTCAATGCTTTTTCCCCCGCGGTGCTCCAGATATGAAATTTGGTGTACTGTATGAAGCATGTTTTTATTTGGCACCACCAAAACCCTAGCTGCAAAGGGCAAGTAAAGAAAGAAAACGGTGACCACACCTTTCGTTCTTTGGTACATGCATTTCATGAACGGTTCACACAGCTTGAAGGGTGCACATACTTGGGTGTCTGTAATCTGTGCATTTTATCTGTGATTAGTTGTTTCATTCTGTTTTCAGCTCGAACAAGGCCTTTGAAACTGACTGACCAGATAGCGTGAAGGAAGATCAAAAGTGTCGATTCAGCCATCCAAACCGTGTCAGTCATTCAGAAGATGTAATCAACTTTAGACAGCCCCTACTTTCTGATGGCCCTAACGTTTGGTTCTACTCATAAACCTTTGAGTGTTAGGAACGTTAGATTTGACGACACAATGACCTTTGCACCTATGATGTAAAGGCACGCCGTTTTAAAACCATTGCTGCAATGTGCAGCAAGCGCATGCGCAAATAAAGGCAAATAATAAACGGGAGAAAACGTTCCCCAAAAGGTTGTTCCAAGCCTGCTTTAATTGTACGCGTTTTACTCTTTGGTATTTAATTCTTTTGACATGAATTAAAATCTTTAATATCAATCATATGGAGGAAAACTTTGTTTAGGTTTGCTTGTGCGGTACCCCACATGCATGTTCCTTGTAATATGTTCAAAGCTATCATGTTACACTGGTGAAGGAATGTTAGTTTGTGCGTTTGCCAGTTTCTTTTCAGGTCTTTGCTGTGTGCATACATCTGGTGAGGGGAATACAGACCATACATCTGGCGAGGGGAATACAGACCATACATCTGGCGAGGGGAATACAGACCATACATCTGGCGAGGGGAATACAGACCATACATCTGGCGAGGGGAATACAGACCATACATCTGGCGAGGGGAATACAGACCATACATCTGGTGAGGGGAATACAGACCATACATCTGGCGAGGGGAATACAGACCATACATCTGGTGAGGGGAATACAGACCAGCGCGGGATCAAAATAAAGAATTCGGTGAACTAAATAATGTGAGATCTGGAAACACACACACACACACACACACACACACACACACACACCACACACACACACACACACACACGCACAGAGAGAGAGAGAGGGGGGGGGGATGGACGGAGGGAGGGAGATAGATTTATCAAGCCTTTCGGCTCTCACAGCCGGTACCATTGTTGTCTCTGGAGGACGATTCTCGCCCTTGTGGGAAGAAAGGATCTGTGTACTACGGATGCAGTTCGTGTACTTCTTGCCTGAAGTGTCAATCAAGGGGTCTTAACAAGTGAAGGAGTTGAAGCTGGGATTGGTCTGTGAAGAGATCTGTCTTACTGGAAGCAGTCGGGTCAGGGAGAATCGTTCACCTGGTAAAGAGTTCTGACTCTGGGATCAACAGCTTTTCTTTATTTTCATTCACAAGGTTTGCTTCGTGTTTACTGCTTTTGTGTATGTGTGTGCTTTAAATGTGAATTGAAGGCAACATTCCACTGCGAATATTAAAGAAATGAATTGAATTGCCTGTGATCATCAGTTCTGTGCATGGAATCCATTTTCAACTTTTCATCTCTTCTTTCTTTCTTTCTCATTTTCTTTCTTTCTTTCCTTCTCTCTTTCCGTGTTTTTTTTTCTTCTTTTCGAGCATTATCAAAGAAAAACACCTAAAACACCTATCTCTCTGTGTAGAACGGACGCCTCAAGGTCTCGTGTAGTGGGCACGCCTGAACGTCCGTTTCAGTTTCATCAAGGAGGCGTCACTGCGTGCGGACTGGTCCATATACGCTACACCACATCCGCTAAGTTTTGAGACCACACTACGCATGATTTGAAGCCGATGGATAAATGAATTAACAAAGATGAGACAATTGAAGAAGAGGGTCTCGTGGCTACAACTCAGCGGATGTCTGACCTATGCATTAGCCCAACGCGCTGGTCAGACCTTGAGTAGTCGGCACGCCTGCACGTCTTTAATTGTTTACAACACAGCCAACTGCCAGAGACATGTCCGTGCTGAAACCACTCCCAAGCATTACACTCACCAAAAACAGCACCGCCTGTGTTCCACCAAATACGTCAAATCTGTACAGACACGCACAATGCTCCACACCACCATGAACCAGAACGCAGAAATATTAAGACAATGACAGCACCAGAGACATCAGTATTTCTCACTTTAAAACAAGTCAACTCCAGATAAAAGAAGACAATGTAAAAACAATGGGAAGCACACCCAGCATAACATGTGAATAAAAAATCCCGTAACAGTAAATGATATGGAGCAACGGGCGCTGTGAGCCACTGGGGTGATTAAATCACACTGCTGGCCGATAACAATAGCGCACTAGAAGGAAGACAAAAGATTGATTTACTAGCAGATTGGGAAAGAAATACTTGTGAATGTATCGGTATAGCAGAGAGAAAGAGAGAAGGTAGTTTGTTTCATGGTAGTCCAAGCGATCACACGGGGACTTTTCAGGGCTGTCATAAAGTACAAAGTGACGTCAGTCATGGATACAAACACTGACATAAAAAAAATATTATACATAACAAATCGTACAACATATATATCCTTCTCGTAAGTAACACTAAGCAGTGCTGAAACATGTCCTTTTAAACGACAATCTGACTGTCTGCATTAAGCTGTGGAAACTGAACTCACCTTTATTGTGTCATACTGTTAAGTGGGAATTCACCTGACGGGGGGGGGGGGGGGGGGGGGGGTTCTTATATATATATATAATGTGCAGTGGCAGAAACGGAGCGAACACTCAAGCTCTCACACCACCGGACCACAAGAGAAGATGTTTCAATCAAAACTTTATTTACAATACAACCATTCACTCGCACTAGCACTCCAGACGGGGTAGGGACTCTAACAAAGAAGAGAGGAGATAGTCAAGAGAGAGAAGCGGGGCATAGAAGAAGGCACTACCCAGAACCAGCTGTCTTAAAGGACAATGTAAATTGTAAGGGAAAAAAAAAACTTCCAAATACCCCAGGATCCCGCTACTATCCCAACCTAACCCTCTACAAGGACATTCAGCAGAATGAAGGAAGAAAGATAGTTCTAGAAACAATACTACATCCGACAGGACCTGCACAGTGAGAATTAAGCACAAAGCGAATCAGTGACAGCCTTTAAATACACACACACGCCAGACCCACATTTATACCACATGAAACGGTAACTTAACTTGCGAACAAGAGTCCATGACCGAGGAGGTTCGCATACGGAGGTGGTTTTTTGTAGTAAGGTGAAGGTCGTTGTTGCTTAGCCTCCTGGTCAGAGGTGAAGCAGCTGTCTCAGAGAAGAAGAGTTCACCACCGCCAGTTCACACAGGTTTGAACAAAGGCTGGTGCCGGAGTGAAGGGTGACTGTGCGGTCCACGGATGCTGGCCGCCCAGCCAGCCCAAGAATGGAGGCTGCAGCTAAAGAAATGGGCGAAAGATCAGTCTCCAGACAAGAAATCACCACCCTACAGTCCTTGTGGCAGTCAATGTGTGGCAACGTAGTGGGTCTGGCAGTGCGTCACAGTATCATGGGTCACTATACAGTAAGGTCAACAACGTCGTTTTTGTCACTACAAAAAGGAAAAATGAATTAGAATAACTTCTTTCCCTTATCCTTTACTTGACCTCTACTAAGGACAATTTCCTTAGTCAATAAAAGCTCAAATAAAGACAGAGTTCATCCACACTTCTGTCACACAAACATATAGGACACAGGACACGAAGAGAACGGAACCAAATGTAGGGGCGATACGGCGAGAATTCCTCGCTCCGCGGCCTAAATGGTTAGCCGTTCGCACGCTCATGCATTCCCCGATCCGTCCCGTGTCTATGAAACGAAAAATAAAAATGGGAACTAACATATCTGATATTCTATCCGGCCAGAATCACATATTGAACGAATCTATGACATAATTCAAGTCTGATACGACCTTCAGAAAAAAGGGGAGATAAGTATTAACTCAACCTGAGTAAACAAAAAACATAATCAGCTTCCATTAACCGAAATGAAGGGATATTTTACAGTTAGACATTCTTAACTTGGTCTGAAGTGACAGAGCTCTAGCCGCTAAGGATGAAAAACAATTAAAGACCATGCGTTTCTACAATTTTACATTGAGGACATAGGTGCATATCTCGACACCAGTTTCGTGCTTGCTCCCACGCTTTGGAGCAGTTACACACTGAAAAGATGTGCCTGAGCCAACGGCACATGTAGGGAAGAAGAAAAACCTCTCGACCATTGATAGGCTAGAAAGCCAGAACGACACAATACGCTGCCCGAAACAAAACATATTATAGTTACCAGAATGGCGGGTGGGTGAGGTGAAGAACGGTCCACTTCCCGGTCCAATGAAGGGTGGAAGTCAAAACCGTGACGGTCCACACTGAAGTGGACTCCAGGTCAGGGACGACCTAAGGTGCTTTTTCCAGCTGGCAGGGATAGGGATCCCAGAGGTGACAAGTGGAATTCTTTCCTACCCACTGAAGACTGTTCCACGCAACCCACGCCGAAGTGGATTCAGACAGGAAGACTCCAGCTGGCAGAAATAGAGATCTCTCCGACTCGAAGGTCGGTAAGCGAGTGCCACACCACTAGCCTAACCAAGCTGGCAACAGGTAAAAACCGCTCACCTGTGGCACCTGACATAAGCTGACGCACCACGTGAAAAACGATAAGCATCAGGATTTATGCTGAACACAGGGCCCTATACTGGCCGGCCTAAAAAAACGCAACTAGACGCTAAAGAATGGAACCATGAAAAACAGAAAAAGAAAACTTTAAAAGAAAAATGAAGAGAAGTATTGGAGGATGGGAGCGAAATGCACGGACGTAACGCACCCAGGGTAACACAAATAGCTCACTGGTCGACACCCGGCCAATGTAGTGAAGAAATCGCTGGTAACACTCCAATTTACACTGGGTTTAAAAAGAAATGATTTATCTTTTCAACTATAAGTATGTACGTCCGTGACAACCCCCCCCCCCCCCCCAACCAAAGAGGCTTGTGCCATTGAGGCACAGCCTATCACAGCCTCCAATACGTTCTGTACACTCTTACACTCATGTGGACTTTCCTCACCCAGGTAGAATGATAGATCTTCCCGAACCTTGACTCACTCTATACGGCTGAGGTAACCAGCCTTCATCATCATCTTCATAGTCATCACTGTCATCCAGTGCCTCTCTGGGTACACCACTGCCAACCGGGGCACTGCAGATGGGTAGACGAGGTGGTGGTGCTGAGGGCGATGAGCAGGACGACTGCTGCTGTTGTTGCTGTCCAGGGACTGCTGGGAAGCTGTGCACGCCATGTCTTAATGCACTGTGTCGGCTGGCTTCATCTGCTGCTTGAATTCCTCCAGGTCACCGCCTGGGTCGATGACGTTCAGCGTCTGGAAGCACTGTGTGTAGAGCTCCAGGGCCTTGGCATGGAAGACCAGCTCAATGTTGACAAACTCTCAGCGCTTTCATGTCAGTGATCTTGGTCTGAAAGCTGTGAACCTGTTGCTCCAAGGCGTGCTGACTGCGAGAAGCTTCTACACTGGCCCTCTGTAGGTCTGATTCCACCTGCACAATTTGCTGTCAGTTCTGTGGCATCTTCATCTTGATCTGTTCCAGCTTCCTCTTCTGCACCGTTTCCTTGGATTGGGCATTGTAGGTTCCTTTCAAGTCATTCTTGGTCTGTTCGCACAACAGTCCATAGCCACTGAGATTATACACCACTTTCTTTTCTAGTCCATTCGCCTGAGCCTCTCTGTAGTCCTGAACAGCCGAGAGACTTTCAGCAGAGTGGGTCATGCCTTTGCGTAGAGAATGGTTCCCTTTCTCATATTTTGCGTACTCTGCTATCTCCCTACATACGTGGTCACCTTTGTCACGGAGACGTGTTGTCTTACATGTGTAGGAGACAGAACCGTCACACAACTGGCCCAGGTGTCGCTCTATGGCTGTGTAGCGGTCCTGGTTGGACTTTGATTCTCTCACTCGCTCTCATTCTAGCGCATGTTCGACTCACTTTGCGTTTGCTCCTTCGCTTTGTTAGCTATGGTTTTCTACTCCTCAAGGGTGTGGAGCCTGCCGATATCAACAACGCCACAGGCATCCTGGTGTTCCGGCCCTTCAGAGTAGTTTGTTGGCAAACATCACAGCTGCGACTATACCTTTTGATGTTCTTCGCCACCCCTGGTCAGTAAAAGTTCTGCTGGATTCTCTCCAGGGTTCGACGTGTCCCCAAATGTCCTGCCATAGGGGTATCGTGGCCTAGGCACATGACAGTACTGTGGAGAGCTTCTGGTACAACTAGCAGAGTGGCAGATGCAGTAGGTGATGTGAAACGCCTGTGCACTAGTCCTTTGTGTTTCACAAACTGTACTGTGCTGCTGCACGATGCCCTTGCTGGCTCCCCAACCAAACACCAGATGTTGAGGGATGGATCCTTTGCTTGCAAACTGCGTACAGTTGAGGGATCCATGATCAAGGTGTCATGCTGAGTCAGGGGTTTCAGGGGGTGGGGGGGGGGGGTTCAGGGCCTCTTTCTCTGTGCTTGGGAACGCGTGGTGGCGGCCACAAACACCTCAGGTGGTAACTCCGATACCTCCCGGCGCTGACCGTCCGCAAAGCACACTGAATTGCCTATCAGTAGGGAATATGCAGGACGCTGAAGGGCAACTGCCCATACCTTCCCTTTAAAGTATGGAGTAGAGATGTCTACCAGTACTGTAGATCGGGTTGCCTTGAATGATTCGATTCCTGACACTTGGCAATCTTCCCCTAGAGGCGCCTCACTAGGTACTAGCTGTTCGTCGATGAAGATCGCTGTAGCTCCGGTGTCCCTGTCAGCCTCCACTTTCTTGCCACACACCACCGACGGGAAGGTAGGACATGATGGGGTCGTGACCTTGTTCTCTCCAAATGCCACCCTAACGTGCGAATCGCCGGGTCTTGTTTTGTCCTTCCTCTTGGGACAATCCCGAACGAAATGTCCCTTTTCCCCACAGAGGAAGCAAATCTTGGGCTTAGCTCCGGCGTTCCTGGAATTGCTGGGGACATCGTTTTTGGAGGGCGACGACGGTTTGAAGTCACGTGACTCCCGATCGGCAGGTTTCGTACTTGTTCCTGGGGTAGGCATTCGATAGTGGCGCCGCGCATCTGCGAAAGCTTCGGCTATCTCGATTGTCCTGGCGAATGTCTTAGGTTTTTCCTCACCCAACTTAAACTGTAATTGCTGGGATACAGAGTTCATAAGTTGCTCCAGGAGGAAACAATCCATTTCCATTTCTGAGGCTTCAATCCAGTATTCCATAGTGCGCTGGAGGCGTTCCCCGAACTGGTGAAAAGTCTCCTCTGAAGGTTTCCTCATCGTGCGAAACTGCTTTCTGTAGCACTCGGCAGTCATGTGCAGTCTCCGGCGAAGGGCCGCTTTTAACTCCGTATAGGAAGCTCCGGGTGGGATATCAACAACCCCGTCAGGCTGCTGATGAGGTAAAGGGCCTTCCTTTGGTCGGTCAGCCGATACGCAGCGGCTACTGCCTCAAAATGCTCAATGTAAGTGTATGTTGTCGCTAGCACTATACACTGGCATGTGTAGCATGGGTGGAGCCACCGGAATATCCATGCCCTGATGTATCCGTCATTTCCCGACGAACAGAGCCATGCTCGGAAGCAACCACAGACTGTCTCCTCTCGTTGGGCAGCATCCAACTGTTGAACTAGCTCAGCCCGAAGTCTGTCTCTTTCCTCCGCCAGACGAGCCTCAAAGTCCAACTCTTTCTGTTTCTGGGCCTCTCTAACTGCTCTCTCTTCTCTTTCGATTCTCGCTCCAGTCTCCTTTCCTCCATCTCCTCTCTCCATCTCCTCTCTCCATCGCCGTTCCCTCTCCTCCCTCTCCAATCTCTTCTCTTCTCTCTCCAATCTCTTCTCTTCTCTCTCCAATCTCTTCTCTTCTCTCTCCAATCTCCTCTCCTCCATTTTCAGCTGCCACCTTCTTTCTTTCTCTTCTTTCTTTCTCTTCTTTCTTTCTCTTCTTTCTTTCTCTTCTTTCTTTCTTCTTTCTTTTCTCCTTGGCCTCTCTCCTCCCGCTCTCTCTGTTCCCTCGCTTCTCTCTCCTTTTCCAGTCTCCTCTCCTCCCGCTCTCTTCTCTCTCTTGCCTCTCTTTCTTCCCTCTCAATCCTCATCAACAAGAGGGGATCCATGGGCGCTGGTCCAGGAGGATGAGGTATAGGTGAAGGCCGAAAGCGGAAATCGCCTCGAGGGTACGGCATCGGAGGGCGAAGTCCCGAGACCGGAGTGGACAGAGGTCGCCTTGGAGAGAGTGACCCAGGAGGGGTCATCTCCAGTATCGTGGTGGACGTTGTGGTGGCTGGAGGATGAGTCCCACCAGAAGAAAACACGACCTGGGTAGTAGGGCCAGTCGTCGCCTGAGTCATGGGACTTCCCATCCCCGGTAGGATTCCTGTACCACGAGTCTGAGAACGTGTGATCCGGCGCCCGTCGTCTAAGTGTTCCATAATTTAACGCACACCGCACGGCACACGAAGTCACCGAATCACAAAGTGATACACAGGATTCACACAGCCACGTAGAACCCTGACGAACGAAATCCCACGAAGGTCCCCACGTGTGTGTTCACTTCGCACTCAGTACTACAGTCGACTACTCCGAAGGTTACAAAATACTTTAACCCACAAGTCAACAGTATAGGACGATACTAAGTGGATATAAGCCCGAGATCCTGTGAATAGTCGCTAAGTTTGAACAGAACTATCCCTAATTTCCAAAGGGAGGAAACGCACTATCTTAAATCAGTGAGTTATATAGGGATAACACCAGCACGATTGTTAACCAACACTCACCGAGAATGACAGCACTCACTGACAGATAATGAATTAAAAAAAAAAACAGCACTAGGATTTGTTCTAAGTCAAACACGCGTAGGTGACCCTAACAAAACGCCAAAGTCACGAGGAAGTACTTCACTTCAACGAACCAAGAGGGGCTAACCAAGACTGTTTCCTCTAAAGTACAAGTTCCTCCAAGTTAGAATCCCAAAACTTCAAGTCCAAGAATGTGAACTGAAATTCTAAGTAAGCTCACAAATATTAACAGCTCCAATCCGCTGAATTGCAGCTATATTCCCACGAGAAGGAAATACGGAGTAGTAAGGTTCCACAAGTGTAACTATGACTAAGTGTAGTCAACAACTGTAACAATATTCCCCAAAACAGGGAAGGAGAAATGACAAAGTCCTACAAGCACTTTTTGACGTGTAGCCAACGCCAACAAATCTCCAAGCGTAAGTTACAGTCTAAGGTATGTCTCACAAGACAAGAGTAGTTTGAACAACAAAGTCAACAATGTATGACTTTATGACTAAGTGTAGTCAATCCACAAAACCGTTCAAACTCGGAGAAAAAATGCTTCCACGAACTAAATTACAGCAAAGTTGCCACACTAAGTTAGCCCCAACGAACTGAATCGCTTAACCCTGGCTAAGCTCAATAAGTAAAGCAAACTAACCTCTTCTCACCAAATGGACACCGAGTATCCTAATTCAATAACTAGCTAAGAGCTGGAGTTATATCCCCAAAGTCCAACGAAGGAGACACCCAGTTATGTTTTTAACACTTCAGAGCGTTGGAAACAGTAATCTTCAAAAACCGCTGGCCAGAAAACGTGGTCCAGCTCAACAGTTTCTTTTCCTCTATAGAAAACAATGTTCAAACATGAACCAGTTCCAACACGACGTGGAATTAACCAACAAATCGACAAGGTAAAAGCTTATTTTATTATTACTGAATAACAACAACTGCCCTTGTGCACAGGTGTGCAAAGAAACCAAAACAAAGTTACCACACCTGGGTAACAGACAAACTTATATCCGGATCAAATGCTGACTTTTTGAAATAAGACTTCAAAGACGTTTATCCAGAAAAGATGCCAACGAAATCACAAACCTATACAACTGGAATTTATAATTCGGCGCGCTACTACAACCAGCAGCCAAATTATCCAAAGAGAAAAACAACAACAATCCACAAACGCACGTAATGCAGGGACGGACAATATTTTAAACGACCCGTACCGCGAGGTCAAACAGCTCACTTAGATTCTGCCGGCTACTGACGTAAATACGGAAGTACATGTGCACCAACACGGTCACTGGGGCACCGGGACAGAACCGACTCGACCAAAACAGTGTGGCCCGATGAGCGCGCCGAAATCCTGTGCAACACGATCTAGTTCGAAGGCGGGAACCACGTGCTAAAATCACTGCTCTGTATCTGAATGGGGAACGGATGAGAGGGGGAGGGGGGGGGGGGGACAGAAAAAGACGCAAGTGGCTCTTTGGAACGACACTTAAAATGTATCACAAGACACTACTCCAAATTCTCAACACACGACTGACAAATTTATTGTTCCTGTCACCCCAGTCACACAAATTAGTGTTGAACAATTAAGAAAGACCTAACAACATCAGCTAGATAGGAAAGTAAATAAACTGCTTGTATGTGCGCTAGACAGAAGAGGAAAGCCTATCAACTTAGGGCTAATCCCCTTATATTAAGCAACAGAGCCTACAACCTAGTGTGCAATAATGAAATAACACACACCGCTCAGAATAAACAGTCTTTCCTTTTTTGTGAACTAAGTAGCTAGCCTATGTAACTGATTTTCGCGCAAACACCGTATCGGAACTAAGAAAGTGTCAAAGTTGGCTTTGAAAACAAAGCACCAAATGCTTGGCCAGCTTGCCTACACTTACCTTACTACCATAGTCGGCGTCTTGGGTACAGGCAAATGCAGACAAAAATCCTAAATCAGCACAAGTACTGATATCGACGACTCTGCACAAGCAAGACCTATTGATCTAAAGTTCAAAACCCTTCTATCTCCACCCAAGTACCTATTCTAAGGTAACGAGAAAAGGGCGAACGGACTCTAGACAATAGTCGGCGGTACTAGACAAGACAAACACGGAGACGAACGCGGAACGGAAGCGCCAAAGGTCCGACCACGGAGCGCGGAACTCGACTGCCGACAGCACCCCCCAAACCGGTCCGCTCCAATGGGTTCCCTACTTACTCTAGAACCCATCCAACCAACCACCCTTTAACACACGTATAGAAAGATAGACAGGTCTCTCAAGGGTCGGGCGGTAGCGAGTCCAGAGTGTCGCTTTTACACTACGACATACACATACCTATACCCCGCATCTCCACCATAATTATCAAGTGGGAATACACCTGACAGGGGGGGGGGGGGGGGGGAGTTCTTATATAGGTAATGTGCAGTGGCAGAAACGGAGCGAACACTCAAGCTCTCACACCATCAGACCACAAGAGGAGATGTTTCAATCAAAACTTATTTACAATACAACCATTCACTCGCACTACCACTCCAGATGGGGTAGGGACTCTAACAAAGAAGAGAGAAGAAAGTCAAGAGAGAGAAGTGGGGCATAGAAGACACTACCCAGAACTAGCTGTCTTATGGGACAAAGTAAATTTAAGGGAAAAAAACACTTCCAAATACCCCAGGATCCCGCTACTATCCCAACCTAATCCTCTACAAGGACATTCAGCAGAATGATGGAAGAAAGATAGTTCTAGAAACAATACTACATCCGACAGGACCTACAGTGAGAATTAAGCACAAAGCGAATCAGTGACAGCCTTTAAATACACACACACGCCAGACCCACATTTATACCACACGAAACGGTAACTTAACTTGCGAACAAGAGTCCATGACCGAGGAGGTTCGCATACGGAGGTGGTTTTTTGTAGTAAGGTGAAGGTCGTTGTTGCTTTGTCTCCTGGTCAGAGGTGGAGCAGCTGTCTCAGAGAAGAGGAGTTCACCACCGCCAGTTCACACAGGTTTGAACGAAGGCTGGTGCCGGGGTGAAGGGTGACTGTGGGGTCCACGGATGCTGGCCGCCCAGCCAGCCCAAGAATGGAGGCTGCAGCTAAAGAAATTGGCGAAAAATTCCGCCCTACGGCGGAGATCAGTCTCCAGACAAGAAATCACCGCCCTACAGTCCTTGTGGCAGTCAGTGTGTGGCAACGTAGTGGGTCTGGCAGTGCGTCACAGTATCAAGGGTCACTATATAGTAAATAAGGTCAACAACGTCGTTTTTGTCACTACAAAAAGGACAAATGAATTAGAATAACTTCTTTCCCTTTTTTCCTTTTACTTGACCTCTGCTAAGGACAATTTCTTTAGTCAATAAAAGGTCAAATAAAGACAATTAGAGTTCATCCACACTTCTGTCACACAAACATATAGGACACAGGATGCGAAGAGAACGGAACCAAATGTTGGAGCGATACGGCGAGAATTCCTCGCTCCGCGGCCTAAATGGTTAGCCGTCCGCACGCTCATGCATTCCCCCCGATCCGTCCCGTGTCTATGAAAGGAAAAATAAAAATGGGAACTAACATATCTGATATTCTATCCGGCCAGAATCACATATTGAACGAAAGAACGTATCTATCACATAATTCAAGTCTGATACGACCTTCAGAAAAAATGGGAGATAAGTATTGACTCAATCTGAGTAAACAAAATACATAATCAGCTTCCATTAACCGAAATGAAGGGATATTTACGTTGTACATTCTTTACTTGGTCCGAAGTGACAGAGCTCTAGCCGCTAAGGACGGAAAACGCAATTAAAGACCATGCGTTTCTACAATTTTACAATGAGGACATAGGTGCATATCTCGACACCGGTTTCGTGCTTGCTCCCACGCTTTGGAGCAGTTACACACTGAAAAGATGTGCCTGAGCCAACGGCACATGTAGGGAAGAAGAAAAACCTCAACCATTGATAGGCTAGAAAGCCAAAATGACACAATACGCTGCCCGAAACAAAACATATATTATAGTTACCAGAATGGCGGGTGGGCGAGGTGAAGAACGGTCCACTTCCCGGTCCAATGAAGGGTGGAAGTCAAAACCGTGACGGTCCACACTGAAGTGGACTCCAGGTCAGGGACGACCTAAGGTGCTTTTTCCAGCTGGCAGGGATAGGGATCCCAGAGGTGACAAGTGGAATTCTTTCCTACCCACAGAAGGGTGAAAGACAGTTCCACGCAACCCACGCCGAAGTGGATGCAAACAGGAAGACTCCAGCTGGCAGAGATAGAGATCTCTCCGACTCGAAGGTCGGTAAACGAGTGCCACACCAAAGCTGGCAACAGGTAAAAACCGCTCACCTGTGGCACCTGACATAAGCTGATGCACCACGTGAAAAACGATAAGCATCAGGATTTATGCTGAACACAGGGCCCTATACTGGCCGGCCTAAAAAAAAACGCAACTAGAAGCTAAAGAAGGAACCATGAAACACAACAGAAAAACAAAACTTTAAAAGGAAAATGAAGAGAAGTATTGGAGGATGGGAGCGAAATGCACGGACGTAACGCACCCAGGGTAACACAAATAGCTCACTGGTCGACACCCGGCCAATGTAGTAAATCACTGGTAACACTCCAATTTACACTGGGTTTAAAAAGAAATGATTTATCTTTTCAACTAAAAGTATGTACGTCCGTGACACATACTTTTAATGCTTATTTTTCTTTTCAAACGAGTCTATCCATTTCCATGTTCCTTTCTTGAACACTCCGCTCGGCGTTCCAGACGCTCTCCTTTGGTGTGGTGTTCTCACATATCTTGGAGCCCGGATTGTTCTGTACTCTCAGTTCTAAACGTCGGACACATTTCTCACAGCACAGCAGCCCTGCACCCAAGAAGAAGCCGGTGCCGATCACGTGGTACACTGGGACGTAGGATCCCGTCAGGTCCCGGATGTAGCCTGCACAGTAGACAGAAAACGTCCTGTGTTAGGTCTTTGAATTCTCTCTCTCTCTCTCTCACTCTCTCTCACTGTCTCTCTCTCACTCTCTCGGGTCACGTGATTTGACACGAAGCGACAGGGCGCCATTTATTTCAGCTGCAGCAATTTCCTGCGAGAATGCCAGTTACTGGACTTCCAGCGACTGCGGAGACAGCCTAAACGCCCTGCTGACTGAAAACTGTGTTTCAAGTTGGAAAATCACTGGAGAAGGCAGCAACACAGTGGTCGTTCTGCGACTGAAACCGGTCAGCCCAGTGTCAACAACAATGGCGGATCCTGTGCTGAACCGGAGAACGCAAGTTCAGTACATGAAGAAGCCCCCCAGCCAGGTGCGACGAGATCAAGAAAGAGCGAAGCAGCAGAACAGACGTCTTGAACAGGTTGGTGATGGTCTCGGTACCATTAGTGACGCCAATGAACTGGCCGTGCCGGACACCGAATCGGACGAACTCAGTACACAGCACAGTGCGGAAGAACACATCAAGCCGACCAGCCATGATTGTGACACGTCGCATGTTCAGGATACGCTTCTGCCGTTGCATTCCGATCTGCCGGAGTGTAACATCAGGGACGCAGAAAACCACCCGTCGGACATCGACACAAGTCTGGAACAAGTTATAGACAAAATTGTCGCTGGTTTTGACACGGGAGTGGTTAAGGATTATGTCGCTACTCTGACAGAGCGACAGGTGCAGAGACGATTGCGAGATCCACACAGAAATCAAGCATTTCGGAAGGTCGTGTTCCATCAAACGGATGATGTGGGTGTGCTGCTATGTGAATCAGACGATGTCGTTCTGGAATATTCCTGCGATCCGTGTTCGGAGGACGATTGCTTATTCTGGTTTGTAAAGCAGGAGGAAAGACATGTCAACAGAGGAATGTGTTAAACTGGCCAGCCTACGGAAAGGAAGACGCATCGGCAACACGAAGCATGCAGAGACCCAAGCACGTGCTCTACGGCGGCTGCACGCTCTCCACGGATTGATCCAGTTCTAACTGGGGTGACGGTCATCTAGAAAAAAAAAAAAAAAAAAAGGACAGTGAACGCATGCCAGTGACATTTTTTCGTTCTCCATTTTGTCATGTTCAGTGAAAGAAAAGGACATTGCTGTGGTTTCCATGTCAATCAAATCGAAATCGAGTCGCGTTTTGTTGTACATCGCGCCGATTTGCTTAATGGGCTTTACAGCCTAATAGCATTAAATTTCGTTCGTTCGTTCTCTCACACTCTCTCACTCTTTCTCTCTCACTCTCTCTCCTCTCTCACTCTTCTCTCTCTCTCTCATCCCTCTGTCTGCTCTCTCTCTCTCTCTCTCTCTCTCTTGTCTGTCTGTCTGTCTGTCTTCTCTCTCTCTCTGTCTGTCTGTCTGTCTGTCTGTCTCTGCCTGTCTGTCTCTCTCTCTCTGTCTCTCTCTGTCTCTCTCTCTCTCTCTCTCCACTCTCTCTCTCTCTCTCTTGCTTGTTTTTGTCATCACACTGGCCCCTTTTCCTATCCACCATCCTCCACCCCACCCCCCAACCCCCACCCCATACAAATGTAATCACACTTAAGGAATACGCTTTTATGTTTTCCTACACTATCTGTTTGTCTCTATAAACCTCTACCTATGTAAAAAAAAAATCGCCTTTTTACCGTCTGTCTGCCTGCCTCTGTGTGTGTGTGTGTGTGTGTGTTGTGTGTGTGTGTGTGTGGTGTGTGTGTGATGTGTCTGTCTGACTGTCTCTGTCTTCTCTCTCTCTCTCTCTCTCTCTCTCTCACTGTATGCGTGCGTGCGTATGTGCATACGTGCGTGCGTGCGTGTGCGTGTGTGTCTGTGTGTGTGTGTGTGTGTGTGTGTGTGTGTGTGTGTGTGTGTGTCTTTGTGTGTGCATTTGGGCATGCTTGCGTGCGTGTGATGCGTGGATGTGTCTACAGTAGTCTTAATGCTAGCATTATATAAGGAAGAAAAAGCGTTTGTGCAATGAAGCTTAGCAGAATAACAAACAATCCTTATTCTGAAGATCTTTGCACACATCCCATACAGGAAGATGTCGCCGAATCGTAATGACCGTAAATCACTGATTAACATTTTCAACAATACCTTCGAAATTACAGAATTCCTTTTTTTTTATTCTGACCATTATACAGTGATAAAGGACATAATGAATGGTAAAATGTGCCAATGTGATATCAAACGTTATGGTACGGTGTAACTAATCCAGACTATTTCAGGGATTTTGCACCGAACAGAGGTACAGATATGAATAGATATATTGCTGAATTAAACATCAACATCACGTTGCTGCATTTGGACGTACATAACTTACATCAACATCTCACGCACATAAGTTACATCAACATCTCACGTACATAAGTTACATCAACAACTCCACACCGACAGACATTCAGCTTTGACGTCATCGTGTGTGCAGCTGTAATGGTCGTTGATTCCTTGGGAAGTCGTTTAATTGCTGTATAAAGAACTCGCAGAGTAATATGACAAATAAATTGTTGTTCCTTGCCTGATGGGTGGGGTGAGTGTGATGATGAAAAGTTGAATTCTACTTCCGTATTTGATATATTGGCTGAACATGATCATGAAGAGTAACTTGTTCATTGTCATTCTAGTTCCGTATTTGATATATTGGCTGAAAATGATCATGAAGAGTAACTTGCTCCTTGTCTGATATACTAGGTGATGAAGAGTAAACTATAGCTGATTGTCGGATGTAGTAGTAAACTATAGCTGATTGTCGGATGTAGTAGTAAACTATAGCTGATTGTCGGATGTAGTAGTAAACTATAGCTGATTGTCGGATGTGGTAGTAAACTATAACTGATTGTCGGATGTAGCAGTAAACTATAGCTGAATGTCGGATGTAGTAGTAAACTATAGCTGATTGTCGGATGTAGTAGTAAACTATAACTGATTGTCGGGTGTAGTAGTAAACTGTAACTGATTGTCGGATGTAGTAGTAAAGTATAACTGATTGTCGGTTGTAGTAGTAAACTGTAGCTGATTGTCGGATGTAGTAGTAAACTATAGCTGATTGTCGGATGTAGTAGTAAACTATAACTGATTGTCGGGTGTAGTAGTAAACTGTTGCTGATTGTCGGATGTAGTAGTAAACTATAACTGATTGTCAGATGTAGTTGTAAACTGTAGCTGATTGTCGGATGTAGTAGTAAACTATAGCTGATTGTCGGGTGTAGTAGTAAACTATAGCTGATTGTCCGATGTAGTAGTAAACTATAGCTGATTGTCGGATGCAGTAGTAAACTATAGCTGATTGTCGAATGTAGTAGTAAACTATAACTGATTGTCGGATGTAGTAGAAAACTATAGCTGATTGTCCGATGTAGTAGTAAACTATAGCTATTGTCGGGTGTAGTATCGGATGTAGTAGTAAACTATAGCTGATTGTCGGATGTAGTAGTAAACTATAGCTATTGTCGGGTGTAGTAGTAAACTATTGCTATTGTCGGGTGTAGTAGTAAACTATTGCTATTGTCGGATGTAGTAGTAAACTATAGCTATTGTCGGATGTAGTAGTAAACTATAGCTGATTGTCGGATGTAGTAGTAAACTAAGCTGATTGTCGGATGTAGTAGTAAACTACAGCTGATTGTCGATGTAGTAGTAAACTATAGCTGATTGTCGATGTTAGTAGTAAACTGTAGCTATTGTCGGTTGTAGTAGTAAACTATAGCTATTGTCGGGTGTAGTAGTAAACTATAGCTATTATCGGGTGTAGTAGTAAACTATAGCTATTGTCGGGGTTGTATGTAGTAAACTATAGCTATTGTCGGGTGTAGCAGTAAACTATAGCTATTGTCGGGTGTAGCAGTAAACTATAGCTATTGTCGGGTGTAGTAGTAAACTATAGCTATTGTCGGGTGTAGTAGTAAACTATAGCTATTGTCGGGTGTAGTAGTAAACTATAGCTATTTGTCGGGTGTAGTAGTAAACTATAGCTATTGTCGGGTGTAGTAGTAAACTATAGCTATTGTCGGGTGTAGTAGTAAACTATAGCTATTGGGCGGGTGTAGTAGTAAACTATAGCTATTGGCGGGTGTAGTAGTAAACTATAGCTATTGGCGGGTGTGTAGTAGTAAACTATAGCTATTGTCGGGTGTAGTAGTAAACTATAGCTATTGTCGGGTGTAGTAGTAAACTATAGCTATTGGCGGGTGTAGTAGTAAATAAGCTATTGGGGTGTAGTATAAACTACAGCTATTGGCGGATTGTACCAGCTAATGAAGAAGAAGCCAACTTCTTGTTTCTTTTCTAACACGTTGGTTGATGAAGCCAATGATTGTTCATTGTCCGATGTGTTTGGTGGTTGTGGTGAATAAATATTGCGCTTTGTCCGATGTGTTGGATGAAAGTGGTAATGGAGAATACACTGTTTGTTTCATGTCTGATGTGTTAGGGGATGAAGGAAAAATCATTGTCTGATGTGCTAAGTGATGACAAATTAATAATGTTGCTGTTCCTTGTCTGATGTGAAAAGTGATGAAAAATGAATTGTTGTTCCCTAACGATGTCTCTGGTGATGAAGATTGCAGGGTTGTGCCATGTCTAATGTATTGTATGATATAGAATAATCGTTATTCTTTGTCTAATATGCTAGGTGATGAAGAATAAATTGTCTGATGAATTGTGTGATGAAGAGTAGTTTATTGTTGTTCTTCGTCTGATACGCTGGGTGATGAATAACAATTGTCTGGGGTATTGAAGGAGTTTCAGTCATGAATAATGAATTGTTGTTCCTTGTTCTATGTACAGCGCGCGAGCGCGCGCGCGCCACACACACACACACACACACACATACAAGGACACACACAGCACGCACGCACACACACACACACACACACACACACACACACCACACACACACACACAGACACACAAACATAGACAGAGAGAGAGAGAGAGAGAGAGAGAGAGAGAGCCTACCCGCCTCAGTCTTAATGCTGTTTCTATGAACACAACAACAAAAACATTGGTCTCTTTTATGCGATCTCTACTCACCTGAGCTTTTCCCTTACCCAGCAATTGAAACCATGCCACAGACGAAGCCCCGATGCTCAGTATGGTGAAGCCCAGTGCCTTGTCCATATTGTCCAGCCCCACACACTCTATGACCAGCATGCCAAGCATGGCTATCTGCACCCCAGAGAACAGACCGACCAGAACGAACAGCACCAGGAAGTGGTAGAAGGTGGTGAGGAAACCGACGAACTGGGACGTCACGCCCAAGACGACGAGAGACACGACGAACATGTTGGGAACACGAAGCCATTTGAAGTGGGCGATGACAGCGCACAGGATCCGACACACCAGGTCCAGACCTCCAGCCACGCTCATCAACACTCCGTTCTGAGAGTTGGTGATGCCCTGTTCACTGGCCAGGGCTGGGAGATAGCCGTAAAGGGTGATGACAAAGGCAAAGAAAAAGGAATGGCCCATCAACATCAGAAACAGAGGCCTGCGAAACAGTAAGAAATCCAACATGAAGCTGGGAGCTCTGGGACACTTTTTGTTCCGTGTCGTCTCTGGCCCACCAGAGGACTCCTTCCTCAGATCTGCAGCAGAGTTCTTTTCAGCCGTAAATTCAGCTTGATCAGGGTCACGTCGGAAACTTAAAGCTGAGTTAGCAACCCTCACTGCCACCTCGTCTGACGGGGAGTCAGACGTCCTGTCTTGTAAGCTGACGGCAGTCACGCTCTGCTTTAGCTCCGCTGTAGAAGCATCTTCCTTCTCGCGTCCTTCAAAGAGGTCATGAAGAGAACGTTGCTTTTCCTGAAGAGCTGCAGCTAAGTCTGAAGAAGAAAGTACAGGAAAGCCTGACGCCAGAAAAGCAGGTTTTATTGAAGGACCTTCATGAGGGTTGCCTTGGTCAGCTTTAGTTAACGCTTGTGTGGTTTCTGGGCTTTCATCAGTGGTGTGAAGTCTGACTGACGTCTTTCTGGGTAGTCGCCGTGTAGACTGGCCCTTTCTGAAGTAAGACAGCGGTCTGAAGAGCAGAGCAGCGGGCAGAGCGTGCAGACACACACCGCCTGTCAGCAGCAGAGCTCCGGAGAGAGCGTAGGTGTGGAGGAAGAAGGTGACGAGCAGAGGCATGAGGATGGCGCCCAGGCTGCCCCCACACGTCGTCAGGGGCATGGCCAGGCCACGTCTCCTCTTGAAGTAGCCGCCCATCAGAACCAGCGCCGGCGACACCAGCATGGACTGGCCCAGACCTGCACACACACACACACACACACACACACACGCACACACACACACACACACAGAGATATGTATACTGATATGTATATACACATGAGAACAATGCTAATTCATTAGAAATATGCCTCACTGAAGAGTTCCGAGTTCCACATAAAGTTTTCCGAATTCCTCATGACACTCTGTCACACCAAGATTCCTGCATTCTCAGCAGAAGTGAATAAAGAAACAAAACCCTGAAAGGGACGTCCTTCAGAAGTGAATAAAGAAACATAAGCCTGAAAGGATGTTCCTCACAAGTGAATAGCGAAACGTAAGCCTGAAATGGACGTTCCTCACAAGTGAAAACAGAAACATAAATCTGAAAGGGACGTCCCTCAGAAGTGAATAAATAAACATGAATTTGAAAGGTACATTCTTCAGAAGTGTATGAAGAATAATAAGCCAGATAGGGAAGTTCCTTAGAAGTGAATAAAGAAACATAAGCCTGAAACGCAAGTTCCTGCTGGCGAAGCGTGCTGTCACACTGTCAGATAACCCCCTGGAGGTGCTTCCCCATGTCGAAGCGTGCTGTCACACTGCCAGACAACCCCCTGGAGGTGCTTCCCCATGTCGGAGCGTGCTGTCACACTGTCAGATGACCCCCTAGAGGTGCTTCTCCGTGTCTATTTTCAGTCAAAGTTCAAACATGCTCGGAGATCTGTTTGACAGTACAGCAGCGTTTATCTTGGCGGGAATTAAACGTGAGCCTCAGTCAGAAACGCGGAACTGACTTTCACATGGCAAACAAGGCAAATAGGAAAGAGCTGCTTGACAGTAATATTTCAAAAGCCGTCTTCATGTACAAAACTAACGACATTCATCAGCGTGTGTATCAGGATGCCATGAAGAACAAACCATTGATTTTTCTTTCATTTTCAAGCTGAGCACCCCTCAAATTCATTGCGGTTCCAGCTTTCATGGTTTAAAAAAATCGGGCTTGCTCTAGTAACATGGCGGTTCAGCTGGCAAAGGGCCGCAACTTCACCACAGCAAGTGTAAACTGGATGAATGTAAGCTTGCTCCTTTTTCTTCATACGCTCGAGGTCAAGGTCCAGCTGCTCACTGTCAGCAGAGAGCAATCAATTGTGATATTGCTGAGAGGTCGTGCTGTTGCTGCCTCTTATCCAATGTAATCGAAAGAACAATGAAACGTAGATAACACCATATAAAAAAATCATTAGTGCACATTGTGCTTCACAATTATGCGATATGAGGTGGGAAAACGTTTGTCCACACCTATGCAAACGCACACATGAACAAACAATCATTATAATACAGTGGGAAAACGTTTGTCCACACCTATGCAAACACACAATGAACAAACAATCATTATAATACAGTGGGAAAACGTTTGTCCACACCTATGCAAACACACAATGAACAAACAATCATTATAATACAGTGGGAAAATGTTCGTCCACTCCTACACATCGACACACGTGAATAAACGGTGATTATAATACAGTGGGAAAGTACTCTTCCTCCCCTATGTATGTATACATGAGTACACACACACACACACACACACACACACACACACACACACACACACACATATATATATATATATATATATATATATATATGAATTAAACGCCCATCTTGCGCCTGAAGAAGACCTAAAAGGTCGAAAGGCGTCGTGTTTTGTCCTGTATTTCGTTAGTTCATGTTATCTGGCAGAGCGTGTCTCTTGAGTACAGCAAAATAGCTCTGCTCGTAGGATGGACTAAAGAAGTCCCCACATTATCATTATTGTTAAATCATTGTTGTTGTTATTACCTTTATCATTATCATTATAGTTATTATTGTCATTATTATTATTATCATTATTATTGTTATTATCATTATCACTATCTCTGAGCAATGACAGAAAAAACTGGGAAACAATGATCAACAAAACCTAACATCATCATCAACATCATTATCATCATCGTCGTCGACATCGTCGTTATCATCATCATCATCATCATCATCATCATCATCATCATCATCTTCTTCTTCTTCTTCTTCTTCTTCTTCTTCTTCTTCTTCTTCTTCTTCAAAGATCGTAACACACCAGGCTGGCGATTGTTTTGTGTGCAGTGGACAGACATGGTGAGGCCCCTTACCCAGACACACAGACTGCAGCCCGATGATGACCATCATGTCGTCGGACAAGGACGGCAGGATACCACTGAGAGACGTCAGAATTCCACCGATCAGAACCGTCTTTCTTACTCCCAGATGGCCAACCAGGATGTTCATGACGAAAAGACCTTGGAAAGAGAAGTGAGCAAGAAGTAGATCACAGAGCTAGGTGCTATTCAATACATAGTTCGTTTATCTGGTAATATTCACTCCCACCTGTTGTTTGTTTCTTTGTTTGTTATGTCTGTTTACAAAACTACGCAAAAACTGCAAAGAAGATATTTACCAAACTTGACAGAAAGATAACATGTGGCCCCAAAACGAAGTCTTTAAATTCTGACACAGATTAGAAGTGTAGATCTAGACTCAACAGTGTGCCATTTCAAAATTAGTGTGCAAAGAATCTAGATTCAACAGTGTGCTATTTCAAAATCAGTATGCAACGAGCCTAGATTCAACAGTGTGCCATTTCAAAATTAGTGTGCAACGAACCTCTCGGAAAGGTCGGAGCGGCTTTTATGGACAAGTAGCGAGAAGTGAATGACAATGATTAAATCTAAACAGAATGCATGTACCAATGAACGTCTCCGTTGCGTGTAGTGTGTGGTGTTGGCAAATGGCAGAGATTTCGGAGTTTATTTAATACGTACAGTCCGACACGTTTTAAGTATATGTCGATGAATTTGAAAGATTCTGCTCCAAGACAAAGCCATCATGATGTACATGGTGAGAGACCAAGATGTCGGTATTTCTGAACAGAACTGTGAGGGCAGAGGAAAAGAGTCTGCAGACGAATGGAAGAATCGTGTGGCTGTCACAGACTTCAAAAGATGGAAGACAATGGCCATAGTTCCAAGGATTACAGGAGAGTCAGTATGGTTCGTCTGAATGGCATCTGCTTATATTTTATGGTGGATAGAGTGCGTATTGATGAGATGTATAAGTAGCATCTGCATACATTAATCTGTTAAAAAAGACAACCAGTTGTGCTAAAAAGTCAAATGCTGCTTCTCTCCCCCCTACCCCCTCTCCCACTTCCCCAATTTCGCTTTCAGCCATCTTACTTTCGAGCGCATCGCCTGTTCCTCACGTAGAATAAACTCCCAAGAAGTCATAGCACAGCGGTAGCCTATGCAATTTCAGGAGTGTATGAATTGGTTGGCTGCCTCCTTGCGTGCTTAGCAAACCACCCTATTATACGGTCAATGTCGTGTCCTCGGTAGCAGCAGTTTTGTCGTAATGTGGGCATATAAATTCCCCTTTGTAAAGTCTGCTTAACATTTTCACTGTATGTGTGACATGAATCTTTGACCAGAAGACCAGACACTCACTGCCGATGCTCAGCATCCCACTTCTGATGGAGAAGTAGAAGGCAGTTTCTGTGGCGCTGGCATTGAAGCGATGTAGCAGCTCCACGTAGAACAGGCCGTAGGACCTGAGGGTACCCTCGTAAAGCATATCGCAGATGAAGCACCCTGGAAGGAAAATGCAGCAATGTGTTTTCACTAACTGTCAAAAGAAAGCACAACGTATTCAAACCTCAAGCGATCATTTTGTGTTTTACACTAGTGACGCCATGTTTTGGGGCGTGTTGTGATGTGCGCTGACATTGCACAGGCAACAGAGTTTGCCAATGTTGCACACGGCACCTTGGTTTGCTGATGTTGCACACGGCACCTTGGTTTGCCAATGTAGCACACGGCACCTTGCTTTGCAGATGCTGCACACGGCACCTTGGTGTGCTGATGTTGCACACGGCACCTTGGTTTGCTGATGTTGCACACGGCACCTTGGTTTGCTGATGTTGCACACGGCACCTTGGTTTGCAGATGTTGCACACGGCACCTTGGTTTGCTGATGTTGCACACGGCACCTTGGTTTGCTGATGTTGCACACGGCACCTTTTTGGTTTGCTGATGTTGCACACGGCACCTTGGTTTGCTGATGTTGCACATGGCACCTTGGTTTGCTGATGTTGCACACAGCACCTTGGTTTGCTGATGTTGCACACAGCATCTTGGTTTGCTGATGTTGCACATAACACCTTTTTGGTTTGCTGATGTTGCACACGGCACCTTGGTTTGCTGATGTTGCACATGGCACCTTGGTTTGCTGATGTTGCACACGGCACCTTGGTTTGCTGATGTTGCACACGGCACCTTGGTTTGCTGATGTTGCACACGGCACCTTTTTGGTTTGCTGATGTTGCACACGGCACCTTGGTTTGCTGATGTTGCACATGGCACCTTGGTTTGCTGATGTTGCACACAGCACCTTGGTTTGCTGATGTTGCACATAGGATCTTGGTTTGCTGATGTTGCACATAGCACCTTTTTGCTTTGCTGATGTTGCACATGGCACCTTGGTTTGCTGATGTTACACATGGCACCTTGGTGTGCTGATGTTGCACATAGCACCTTGGTGTGCTGATGTTGCACACGGCACCTTGGTTTGCTGATGTTGCACACAGCACCTTGGTTTGCTGATGTTGCACATAGGATCTTGGTTTGCTGATGTTGCACATAGCACCTTTTTGGTTTGCTGATGTTGCACATGGCACCTTGGTTTGCTGATGTTACACATGGCACCTTGGTGTGCTGATGTTGCACATGGCACCTTGGTGTGCTGATGTTGCACACGGCACCTTGGTTAGCTGATGTTGCACACAGCACCTTGGTTTGCTGATGTTGCACACGGCACCTTGGTGTGCTGATGTTGCACATGGCACCTTGGTGTGCTGATGTTGCACACGGCATCTTGGTTTGCTGATGTTGCACACGGCACCTTGGTTTGCTGATGTTGCACACAGCACCTTGGTTAGTGACTCATTCGAAAGACTAGCACCCTGACCATCACTGAGAATCTGGTAGGGAAGGTGAGCAAAAGAAATTCAATCCTCTCCAAAACTGGAACCATCCGTGCCTTAAATAGACTTTGCGTTATCCACCATGCCACCTTTCCACCTTCAAGGTGTTGGGGCTAGAATAGCTCAGTTGGTACAGCGCCGGCCGCACGATTTTG